>RJWT010031589.1:0-14334 GCA_004365215.1 Cuniculus paca | reverse complement strand
GGCTACTCAGCACTGTAGTAGGGCTGAAATATAGTTGCATGTGTGAAGTGCTGCACATAGTGACAGGCACTGAATGTATGCCACCCCCTTTTCCTTTACCCTAATACCCTGAGTCATCTTGACCTAGATCTGGCCCCTCTAGCCCCAGCCCTGGCTCAGTCAGCCCATCCCAGGAAAGCCACGTGTGTTCCACACTTCTCTTGGTCCTCTGAATGCAATCATTAGCATAGACATGAGAACAACTGAACTTCAACTACTGCACAGCTCCTGTGGCCAAAGATGGGCAGGAAAACTGAGGATCACAGTGATTTTTGCCCTGTCCAGCACAGCTTTTCTAATCTTAAGGCCAGAGGATCTCCTCCTTGCACACCACAGGTGTCTGGAGGTCCAGGTGCCTGCTGGCACTCTGTCCTCCTGACTGCATGGCCTCCAGCTATTGAGAGTGGTCCCTGCTCAAGTCCATTGAAAAACACTCTGGACATTTCCTTTTTTCCAGATCAGCTGTCTTATTTAGAGTCTTCCCTTTCCTTTTTCCTCTCTCCCTTCCCCATCTTACTACTTTTGACTTTTCTCCATATGCTGGGCACTTTATACTCATTGCCTGATTAATCCTTACATCAACCCTATGGCACAGGCACTATTATTAAAACACTTCCCTGATAAAAAGATTGAGGCTCAGAGTTCACACAATCCACCCTCAGCAGGTAGCAGAACCAGGATTAAACTCTGGTTTCTCCCTTTCCCCCATTTTCTCTTGTTGCCCAGTTGTGCATCCTGTGGCAATTTCCTGCTAGAACATTCCTCTTCTTCATATGGTTGGTCTAGGTGTTAGCGGCTTTTTTGTTTTCCAAAACTGCTATATTCCTCCTCAACTCTTGCTTTTCTTTTTCTCTAGGTCAATGGAGTTTGGTAGAACTTTATGGAAAGATGAAACGTTCTCTGTGATGTCCTTCATGGTTGTCACCAGATACATGGCTTTTGAGTACTTATAGGTGTCTAGAGTGGCTGAGAAACTGCATTTTAATTTTATTTGAAGGATTAAAGATGTGTCATATACATGTATCAAATACCCACAATGAATACAAACATTTCATGTTATAAATATGGACTATAAATCATAATGTTAACAATAATAATGAAAATGCGGAAAGGGAATCTAGAGACAGAGGGAAGGAGGTGGGTGGGCATAAGGGGAATAAAAAAATCAAGACATGCTATGTACATGTACCTTCTCCCATAGATGAATATAAACTTCATGTATTGCAAACATGTACTAATAAAAGAAAATAAAAAATAACTACAAAAATAATTTTAATTAATTTAAATTTATATAATCACACATGACTAGTAGCTATTGTATTGGACAATACAACTGTAGGGTCTCTGAGCGCAGCTTCTTATGTGAGAGAGGACAGGTTTTCCTGGAGGTAGAGATGGCTAGATGAGGGGAAGAGGCAATCTGAGGAACTCACAGAACTATCTCTCATGAATACTGATTCACTTAGCAAGCTTTCTATAAGGACAACTCGCTTAACGATGTCCAGACTCCTGGTCTAAGATTCTTTCCAGAGCCTCTGACTTCCAGTCACTACATTCCTCAGGAGGCCATCAAGAATGCCTGCATGCATGAATGCACACATACATGACAAGAAAGAAAAGAAAACACAAGTGGAGAGCAGAGGCTGAAGACATTAGACAACTTTTACAGATTTGATTTCCTTGTAATTTTAAAAATAAATTGGTAGCTTTCATCCTGTAACTCAAAGGGCATAGAGCTTTAAGTCCCTTCTGCTAGGTATTTTTATCCATTTATTTATTTATCAAATATTTTAATGTCCCTACTGCACAAACATTTAGCTTTTGTCACAAGAATTCTGAGGCCATAAAGTATGATTTCAGTCATACTTTTATGATGGCACTCAACTCAATAAGCAGCAAGTCATTTCTTTAAGTATCTATCTTTAAGGGTGGAACACTGGTCCCTGGAACAATGTGGCTAGCACAAAATAAGAGCTCAATAGACATTTTTTCCCTAGAGGACACTTCCTGGTACATAGTGTGTGCGTATTCACCATTCCCTAAAGGAAATGAAACCACAGATGTGCGATACTAGGCTAGATCCATGGTCCCCAGAGCCCAGCAGTCCATCTCCAACGCAGAAGCCCTTCAGACACAAGCTTCAAAGTCCCTAAGGAATCTGAAGCAAGTTGTTCTGAGATCAGCCGTCATGAATTCATCAAATCCCTCCTTGCCATAGTTACCTTTTCAGTCTCTACTGTCTGAAGGGATGAAAATTCTCCTAGGGTACTAATAGTAATCACAAATAGGACCACCTTTCTTTTTCGTAAGATTTGTCAAAACTTCACAAAGTTCAAAGGTTGTCCATCATCTACTTCTAGCAACCCAATATTTGATTAAGACTTACATGTTAATCTAAAATCTAAAAAAGATTCCAGTAGTCTTATCCATGACTTTCAGGTTTATAAACTTCTGTCACCTTTGTTTTTTGACTTGTACCTTCACAGAACCAAAAGTGTTCTTAAGAAAATCTTTTTTGAATATAAAAGTGACTTAACTCTGTTTATCATTTCTACATAGTCTTTTCTGAGTGCTTTTCATAAGGTTCAGTGCCAAAAACTATACAAAATGTTCCTTCAGTAGGTTACTTGCAGCCTTTTCCCACAAATATTTATCACATGCCTAGTACGTGCAAGACACTGCAATTTCATACCGGCCAAGATGGCATAAAAGTGCAAACCAGCACAGCCTCCTGTTCTTTCTTTATTGCTCAGCTTCTAGAGGAAACGTGATGTGTGACAGGTCGTCACCCCTGTGTTTACCTCGTCTTTTTTTGTTGTTGTTATTTCTTTTTTGTTTTGAACTGCAGATTAACTCTTGTTGTTATTTATTGAATTTTTGCATAAAGAAAAAGGGTCTTCTTTCTTTGGATAGGTTGTAAGTTCTTTGGAAAGCTGAGAGAAACAAAGAATCATCTTTGAGATTTTCACCTAGTCCCGTGCAGAAGGCAGGGCCACCTGAAAGGCGAGAAACAGGTTCTGGAGAGATTAACTGCTTGCCCAAGACCGCTCAGTCAGTCAGTGATGGGGCTGCGATTCTCACAAATGTGCATGGTTCTAAAGTTGCTGGAGCTGCCACCTCAGTAACCTGCCGCTCGAATGCCAGAGCTGGTGTCTCACAATTATTTGAATACCCCAGAGAGCTGACTTCAGAGCTGGCCCACAGCAGACAGTCAAAAATATTTATGGACTGGGCTTGATTTAAATAAAGGCAGATGGTTTGGCTGATCAGGCAGTTAATCTGACAGCATTTAATTCCTCACATTCTGGACAGATGGCAGCTCTTTAGGAGTAATGTAAAGGCCAGGGGGTTATGAATCATTATCTCTTCCTCTCTCCACCCATTGAGATAAAAGCTACAGGCTTGGCCTTGACTATGTACTTTTTAGATTTCTGTTACAATAAGCAGCAAATGTTAATGAATTTGGGTAGGACTTAGCCAATTTGCAACTATTTATAATGACAGGAGAAAGAATGGCATCTGCCAATTCTGCCAAGTTTCCCTCAGGTCAAGTGTCTTTCTCCAGAATGAAGCAACTGTTCTACCTTCAGCAGAGAGGCCTACAGGCTTCAGGATGCTGAGAGAGCCCTGTTCAGGCTGGCACAAGTGTGAAAGACAGGAAGCAGGACTGCAAGGCCTCACAAAGAGTCAACAGCTAGATCCCCTGTTTTACATATTTTTATTTTCTTGCAGCACTAGAGATTGAACCCAGGCTCTCACATATGCTAGGCATGTGCTGTATCATTGACTTACATTCCCAGCCTTCTCCTGTGTTTTATTTGTAATTTTTATTTTAAAGAGAATAAAACCAGGAAAAATAAAACAGAATAAAGCCAATCAAAACAAAACAGTGTGACACAGGACTTCAAAACAAGATAATAGGAAATCAACAATGATTATCATAATGCCTCTTGTTGTCTTCAAAATAGCTGCCCATACCTTCAGACATAGTAAAATCAAACAAAACAGAACAGAATAGAACCAATAAAAACCAAACAATGAATGCAATAAAGGACTTCAAAACAACACAATAGTAAATCCAAAATGGCTACCATAATATAGCTGGTTATCTTTGAAATTCTCCTGTGTTTTAAAACCAATGGCTATTTAAATTCTCCTTAAATGATGAAAATGATTACAAAAATAGAACATTTGTATTTTTCTAATCTTGAACCATATACACTATCTATTAAAAAGAATTTTTAAAAATCTGCATATTCTCACATCTATAGCTTGAGCTAGCACAGTTGATTTAATAGCATTGGTCTTAAGTCGGTAAAACTGGGAATTAATGCTGACTCTGGTATTAATTTTGTTTTAAAAACACAAATTTATCTTACTCAAAACCCTTAAAAGCTCGATGCCTACAGAATAAATTTAAACTCCTTTGGTTGGCCCAGGAGATCAGGGTGATCTAATTCCTGCCTTAGTATAGGTTTTTCTCCAAAGCAGACTCCAAGATAAGGGTTTGGGTACAACTAGAGCAAGATTACTTGTAGGTAACCCCAGAGCATGGTAAGGAAGTGGAGACATGAAAGACATGGGAGAGGAATGCCAAGAAAGGGCACTGCATGAGCTGGTGACCACTCCAGGAAACTGAAGTTCAATCTGCTGTGGTTCCTTTGAGCGACCATGCAGAACACAGCTTAGAAGTATGTAAGGGCAAGGAAGCTCTATTCTTTACTGATCACAGATCAGTCTGGGCATTAACCCCTCTACCCTTCTAGTCTGCCTCATATTAAGGGCCGAACACGCAGTCACAGGCAGAGATGTACTCAGGGAGGGAAGTGCTGGTGCTGGAGCTGGGAGCTGTAGATGAGCTGGGATGGATCACAAAAATGGCCAGCATCTTTTGCAGCTCTTTCCATCCACATGTGGAATCTTTCTTCCCTTCTTGAATCTGGACTGGCTTTTTGAGAACAGAACACAGAGGCTGCAAGGTTGTAGGAGCTCTTGGTTAGGACTCAAGAATCCTTACAGCAGCATCTGTTCTCGTATTCTTGGAACCAAGCTGCCACTGTGTAAATAAGTCTAGGCTGGGAGACAACTCATTCCAGCTGAGCACCTCTAACTCAGTCCCAACCTCCCAGCTGACCACAGGCACAGGAGAAAGACTAGTCCAGACTAGAAGGATAATCCAGCTAAGCCCTGCCTAGCTTGCTTGTGATCAAAAGCTAAAGAAATTGTTTTGAATTACTAAGTTTTGAGATGTTCTACTGCTAAAGCTAATTAATAGAGTATTTGTGGAAAATGCCCACCAAAGCAACAGGTAAGCTCTAGAGTAGGCTGAGGGGTACTAACAGCATCGACCACACTATCAGAATCCATTGCTGTGTTACAAGTCACCCTAAAACACGGTTGCTTAAACAACAACCCTTTTTATTCATAATGTTCTGGAGAGGTAATTCGAGAGGAGTGTGCCTGGGTGGTTCTGGTTTGGAATATCCTACAAGGTTGTAGCTAAGCTGTTGGCTGGGCAGGAGGTGTATCTCAGTGGTAGAGTGGTACAGTGCCTACTTAGGATGCAAGAGACCCTGAGTTCCATCCTTAGTGTGCGTGCGTGTGTGCGTGCGTGCGTGTGCGCGCACACACATACACAGTTGGTTGAGGCTGAAGTTGTCTGAGGACTTGACTGGGCCAGAGGATCTGCTTTCAACCTCTCTCATGTGGCTACTGTCAAGAGTTCATTTCCTCCCTGGTGGCTATCAGCGTCGGTTCTTTACCACTGGACCTTGCTGTGGGACTGCTCACAATACGGCTGCATCCTATTCGTCCATGAAAATTAACTGTGGACAGCTGTAGGACAGGGCTGCTCAGGCTGTGAATACCAGGAGGCAGAAATCACCGGGCAGCACTTGGGCTGCCTACCACACAACCTTTTGTTTCTCACCCACCAGCCCACTCTACCACACACTCCACACTTCGCGTGACTTCCGTCCTCCTTACAGAAGGGTCAACCTCCTCCCTCCTTACTTGATCAGTCCTTACTCAAGAGGGGAGCTCCATTCAGAAGAACTTACAGGGCAATAAGGACGCATATCTCAGTGTTTGTCACTTGTTAATTCATAACTTTTTAATTTCTTCATTCCAAGTATCTAAAACTTTTACTTCAAATGTACCACCTTCACAGCTCTTAAAATAAAACGAAATCCTAAAATTAAACATAGTCCTGTGTACTTGTAGCAGATGCTGTATTCCAACTGTAGGATAAAGAGAAGTTTCATGAAGGACATATCATTTGTCTGGAAAACTAAATTAAATTTGAGTAGATAGAAAAGGAAGCAAGATAGAAACAGATTTCCAGCCTGTTTCACAGATAACCAGATATTCCTCAGAAAGCATGACATTACTACATGCCAAAGATGAGGGAGGCACACGAGCAAAGGTACCACAGTGAGAAAGGGCCAGCACGCTCTGTGGACAGAGGCTGACTTGTGAAGGAATACAAAATACAGTAAAGAAACGGGGATGCACAGGCCGCCACCAGACCAGGAACAGCCAGACCCCAGACCCTTCCAGTGCACAGGCTGGCAAACAAGAAGTACCAATCCCCCCACCCCCACATTGCCCAATCCCCCCCTCCCCCATAAGTGACTGGCTGATCCGGAGAAACACAAGCTGTGATGATAACTACTGAGGTGAAATGCAATTGGATGCCTGTGGTGCTTTGGTGTTTCACTGACCTTGCAGGTCTAGGGCCCCTGGTCTGATCATCTGTTCGGAGGATAGTGGTACACAGTGTGGCATCTGGGGGGGGGGGTCTCCTTCTGAGGGTGGCAACCATTGTTGATTCTCTATGGTCTTGTTTTGAAGTCCTATATCGTTTCCATTGTTTTGTTGGGTTGGGTTTTACTCTCTTTTGTTTGTTTATGTTAAATCCGATGGCAGGAGCAACTATTTCAAAGATAGGAAGATGTATTATGGTAGCAATTTTGGAATTACTGTTGGCTTGTTTTGAAGTCCTTAATTGCATTCATTGTCTCGTTTTTATTGTTTCTATTTTATTGTATTCTGTTTGATTTTTACTATATCTGAAGTTATCTGCAGCTATTTTGAAGACAACAAGAGGCATTATGGTAGCTATTGTTGATTTTGTAATGTTTTGAAGTCCTGTATCGCTTACACTGGTTTGTTTTGATTGGTTTTATTCTGCTTTATTCTCTTTAAAATAAAAAAAAAAAGAAAGGGTGACTGTTCTGGGTCATACACAAATCCTGACTCTGCCACATCCTTGTAGTCTTAGGCAAGCTATGTCACACCTCTAAGCCTCAATTTATCTAAATATAAAATGGAGATAGCAATAACGACACTAAAGGTGTAGTTTATTTGTACTTTATTTGCCATAAAGTAAAATGATGTGTATAAAGTCCCTATAGATGCCTGATCATAAGATAAGTGCTCAAAATATGGTACTTTTGTCATATTGAAACTATCTCAGTTGGGCATGGTGGCACATGCCTGTAACCTCAGCACTTGAGAGGCTGAGGCAGGAGGATTGCCATCAGTTCAAGGTCAGCCTGGGCTACACAGTGAGCGCAAAACCAGCCTGAACTACATAGTAAGACCTAACTCAAAAAATAAAAAAAAAAAAGAAAAAGAAAAGAAAAAACCTCTTGTTTTGACAATAGTCCAAAACACATTTAAAGAAATGCCAACAGTTTCCACTTTATTGATTTCTGCTATAACTTGGATCTTGAATGTCCCACAAAGGCCACGTGTTAAAGGCTTAGCACAAGTTTGGTGCTACTGGGAGGTGGAGGAACCTTAAGAGGTGGGCCTAATGGGAGTTTTTAGGTCACTGGAGGTGTGTCCTTGAAGAGGACTATGAACCCTAGACCTTTTCTCTTTCACACCTACCTGCAAAATGAATGGGTTTCCTCCACCCCATACTCCTATTGATGGATGTGCTGCCTTGTCACAGGATGCAAGTCAACGGGGGCAACTGACCATGGACACACTTTTGAGACCTGAGCCAAGATAAACCTTTTCTTTTTATAAATCGATAGCTCAGGTATTTGTTATAGCAAAGCAAAGCTAACATAGCTTCTCTTTTTTTCCTTTGTAAGGTTGTTTTCTTCTTATCTCTGGGTTCTTACACTTTCAGAAGTCTTATTACTCGGGAAGGTCCAGATGGAAAGGCTTCAGTTAGCAAGTGGCCAATGTTCTAGACTGTACGAAGGTCCCCCTTGCTATCACCTTTCACGCTGGCAAAGAAATTAAAAAGTAGTAAGTCAGCCTCTACATTTAAACTTTCAACTTGTAAATGCAGACATGTGCTTAGTTTAATCAGTTGAGAGCTGGTGATGGATGCTGATTTGTGGTGGTAAATACTTGGGACCTCTAGGTAGACAGCCAGTAAGTATCTGCTAACGTTCAAATTGATGGCTAGTTCCAGTAGGAGAAATTGGGTCCTTTGATACATGAAGATTGGAAGTTTTTATTATTTTTTTTTATTCAAAGCTGAATTTTATAATTTTCCTGGGTGTTTGTTTATGTTGTGAAATAAACTCAGGTCTTGCTTATAAAAATACTAATTCAAGAAAGGGTCTATGATTTGTGAATCTTTCAAAGAAATGAGATGTTAGCTACCAGCTGCCTAAGCCTGGATTCCATAGGAGTCTTGCTGCTTCTTTGTTTTGATTCCCCCATGAACTTCCACAGGGTTCTAGAATGGTCTGGGCTGTCTGGGTTGTAGCTTTGTGCATGTGAAGCTTCCCTTCCACATCATGTCTCTGAATGAAGGTTTCCAAATAAAAATTGAAGAAAAAAAAAACCTTCAAAATAAATAATGTATCACAAATAAAAACATAAAAAAAGAGAAAGAAAAAAGTGTCTGATAAATGAAAGTGAGTTGAAGTTATGAGATATGTAGAAGGGAAGAGCATTGAGTCTGGGGGCCCAGTATCACCTTTTCCTCACTGTGTGCCCTTGGATATAAGTCCCAACTTCAGAGGCTGCTTCTTCTGAGCCAGGAAGTTTACACTTCTCTTGCAGGGGTGCAGACACAGCAGCCTGCAGAACCGTGTGATGGGTCCTTGCCTTCCCTGGATGGTGGTGGCTTTACACAGCTAGTCATCTCCTTAGATCCCAGCACATGAGGAGAACAAACATCAGGGCAAAACTGGAGGAGCTGCTCCCCAAAAGTAAAGCTCCCACCTGTCTCTGTCTTTTGTTTGTTTTTCTACTAAAAGAACACAGAATCTTTTTCGTGAAAAAAAATGAACAAATAAAAGATTGAAAAGAAGAGGCCATTCTGAGAAAAGGAACACTCTTGCCCAAGGCCACATAGACTTTGGCCTTCTTTTTGCCATTTTCATCCTTAGCAGGTGAAGAAAAAATGAAGACGCTACTGCTCCCCACCGACCAGGGCTCAGTCTCTTTCCCTGTGCTCTCATGGTGCCCACCTGCCCTGCCATTTGCCTGCTAGGGTAAAGAAAGGGGTGTTGGGTTGGGGTGCACCAGGGCGTTGGGCAGCTGGAGCTACCTCCATGGGTGCTGCAGGCAGAGCAGGGCCTACTCCTAGCTGCAGGGTTGCAAGTGGACTGGCACCTCGGGCACCTGAGAAATTCAGGAATGCCTCAGGCTGGAAACATGTCCCTGGCATTAGGTGGGGTAAGAAGGAAGAGGCAGGGAAGGCTCCTCTGATGTCATCACAGTGCGGGTCAGCAGAAGGGAAGGAGATGGTTACTCAGTTCCCGCCATGCTCTGCAGAGTGGAGTGGCTCAGAATCCCCAGGCAGACAATAACCAAGAACAACATCTGGAGCCCAGTGGAATACAGCAATGGTTTTCTCATGCCTAGAAAGTCCATCTCTACTTTGTCTACCCAGAAGAATTCTCACATCCTTTAAGGTCTGTCTCAAATGTGTCTTCCTCTTGCTTGGAGGTTAATTTTCCATGTCAGATTCAAGGAATACTTAGAAACCTGATAAAGCATTATTTTGGGGTGTGTCTGTGTGGGTGTTTCAACAGGGGATTAGCATGTGAGTCTGAATGGACAAGGTGGAGAAGATCCACCCTCAATGTAGGCGCTTGCCCATCATCCAATCAGTCAGGAGCCAGAGAGAACAAAAACAGAAAAAAGACTGAGGTGTCTCTGTCTATCTCTGGGGTCGAGGTTATACTTTTTTCCTTTCCTTCCCTTGGACTTGGGAACTCTAGAATTTACAGCAGCGGCCCCTCCAGTTCTCAGGCCTTTGACCTCAGACTGAGGGTTACACCATTTGTTTCCCTAGTTCTGAGGCATCTGGAATTGGCCTGAGCTGGCTACCAGCATCCCAGGGTCTCCAGCTTGTAGACAGCTTATTGTGGAACATATCATCCATAATTTCATGAGCCAATTTCCCCAATAAATTCCCTCTCATTATCTCTATTTCTACCTCCACCTCATCTTTCTCTATCTATCCTGTTGGTTCTGTCTCTCTGAAGACAGAAGCCCTGGGACTGACACACTTGGGAAGTCCTCCTTGACCATCACAGGAAGTATGCATCTATAAAAGTAGACAGGACCATGTTCTGTTGTTTGTCTGTTAATGTCACTGAATTTTTCTTAGAGATTCAGGCTTGGAAGCCTCAGAAATAGAGCAAGATCCTCAGCAAATGTTTGCTGACTTGACCATGATGGAGAAGGCTTAAGGCAGCTTCTCTATCTATGCTCTAAGCACATTCTTCCAGTGGCCTCCACCTGGGAGGGGGTGATGTCTTTTCCTCACAGATCCCCATGGGGGCTGCTCTTGTGAGTCTGAGTGTAGCTGTCAGTCACCTCCAGGGAGGCCATATGGTAAGAAGGCAGGAGCCGGCCTCTGGAACAAGGACTCCTTGGGTCCAAAGTTAATCTCTACTATCTCTTACCCATGTGGTTCTGGGCAGGTTAGAGGATAACAAAGCACCTACCATAGTATTTGTGGGGACTAAGGATGCCGCTACATGCTTCAGTGCTAAGATCTGCATGTGGCACATAACAGGCCCTGAGTAATGCCAACTATTACTGCTTTGCCCTGTCTTTCTCAGAACACAAAAGCAGACCATCTCAGGGACTATCCTGAATGGGGATGACGGCTTTGCTGGGGATTGGCCCACCACCAGGTGAGGTGTGTGTGCACAGGGTGGGCTACGGGCCAGTGGCTGAGAAGATGCCTGTGGAAGGGAGTGGGTGGGGTGACTGGGCCCCGTATACTTGACTGCATGTACTCCTATCCACCCCAAAACTCCCAAGCAACAGCCTGCCTGGATCTCACGTCTGCCTTTCTGTTTTTGGCTTCTTGGCCTTTGCTGCTGTCCTCAAGGGACAGGCTATTTTAGGTAGCAGTCAAAATAAAAACTGAGATTAACCCAGAATTCTTGGCAGTCAAACAATACCATAATTATGCGCTTTTTTACTTCAGAAATTAGCCAGCCGAAGCTGACCCGCTGGGGTCTGTGGGGTGCTTTCAGGATAATAAGGCCTCCATCTTTGCGCTGTCATCTTCACACACCCTTAGCCACAGGCAGCCACTAGAGAACTGCAAAGCACTAGGGACATTATTTCTTCTCTGGGAAGTCATATTGTCTGAACAACAATACAACTCGCTTTCACAGTAGACGCTGACAGGTTGGAAGGGTGACATTACTTTCTATATCATAAATTCTCTCACAAAAGTCCTGGTCCCTGGGGGCTGATGGGCCATGAAGGAACAGAGAAGCTTGTGTTCCAGGGCTGGACTTTTAAGGCAGGAAATCACCCAGAGGAATATGTTTGTGCTTTGATTGCTGACAAGGGGCGAAGACCCCTCTAGTCAGGCAAATAGGCCCCTTCCTCTTTGCTGGGAGCTGAGGGGGAGGGGAGGGTATTAGTCACACACAAGAGCAACAGGATTAGGCCCCTGAGACTTAAACCCTTTACTCCAACCCAAGGAGAAAAAAGAATGGGAGATTTAAATAGATGAGGGGTTGAAATGATGTCAGTAAAGGTCACTGCCTGAAGAACAAAGCAGCAGCCATGATTAGAGGCTTGGGCGGGGATCTCTGCCCCCCAGGCAAGACCTCGAAATGCCTGGATGAGAGAAAGGAAGCAATAGAGCCTAGCTCCAGCGGCAAACCAGAGGTGTGCCTGGAAAAACACAATTTTCCCCCAAACAGTGAGTTGGCCCTGAGAACAAGGTGCTTCTAGAAACACGATGCTCTTAGCAGGAATACAGATCTTAGCTGGGAAAGTGATCTTGCGAAGACTTGAAATAGAAAAAAACGCATCCCAGTAGTCCCTGACTGAGCTGCCCTGTTGGCACGCAGGCAAACAGACACCTTGGGTGGTGACAGGCCTTCTGCATTCCGAGGGAAAGGCCATCTGGGCGTGGGCACCGGGCATTCAAGGAAGCCGTGGGGGGATGGTCCAGGAACGCAGACTGCTGACTGTCGTTGAGCGCTGTGCTCCCCTTAAGCCCTCGGAAGCCCTTCATTCGTCCCCCTCCAGGGTCCTGAGACCAGTCTTCTTTATTTATTTTTTGTTTGTCAGCTCCCCAAGGAGGGTCTCCTAAGGATAGATTGCGACTTCCTGCTTGGTTTTAATTGGTTTGATTTTTTTTTTCCTGTTCTCAAAAGCCTGAAATGTCTTTGCCGCAAGAACCACAAAAATGAATGCCTTGGGGAACTGTTCTTTGGAGACTGAAAGTCTCCAGAGACGTGAACTTAGCATCAGAGGAAAGACCTCGAGTTTGGTCTAGGAGGCAAAGGAAAACAGAACCGTGACAGCCAGTGAAGGAGGCCCAGATTTATACCCAGGTGAGACTGGAGTGCAGCCTCCTCATCCCGACCTGGTGCAGATTTTCCCACTAGAAGAGCTGCCCTGCTTAGTTTTCTGTGCTGTGTAGTCTCCAACTAGAAGGAGATGTTTCATGCCAATATGAAAGAGAAGCTGCTGGCCCACTTCCCTCTGGGACCTTAGTCAATGTAAACTTGTGAAAAATGGACTGACTCTTTCCAGGGAGGAAGGAGCTCTGGACAAGCAGTTTAGGTAGCAATAAAATGATTACCAAGCGTTGGAAACTAATTCCTTGAGCTGCAGCCAGTGCTAGTGGAGCACAGTCAAAATGAAAAGAGGGGGAGCCCACAGAGGGGAGTGACAACCCTCAAGTTATGACGCCAATTGCTATTGACTTAGGCTCCAAGTTCAGCATCTCTAGCTGAGGACATTTATAACGAAAGAGCCACCATCACACTGGTCCCATTGTAACGAACTTCTGGTGGGCTTTGTCCATTGCTGGCCTATGGCACCTGCCTGCTTGACAGGCACTATCTGTGCATAAGAGCCCTCATTTGCTGGCCTGCTGCCTAACTCTCAGCAGACAGACTCTCATCCGACTTGAACATGTAAGCAGTCCCTGCAAGATTCAGAATACTGCCTTAAATTCTTCCCAGTGCCAAGGGGTTCATCAAAGAATCACAGTTGAGAGAAATGCCTGCTCCCCAGCAGCCAGTGAGGCATGTCTGCAGCAGCTTTGGCTCCCCTCTTGCTACCTGGAAACTCTCCTGAAAGGTCCTTTCTAATGGTTCTTGGGAGGTGGGTCCCTTCTCTGGAATAGACAGAGATGTGATGTCTGTGTCCTCCACCTCCACCATCCCACAGTCCTGCCGTTTGTATCTGAATAGGATGGTGCTGGGGGATGTGTCCTTAAGGGTTTCTCGCCATATCCACCCACTCACAAATATCTCTGAGAGGAGTTAGCTTTCCAGGCTGGTATTAGCTGATACACCAGGAAGCAACTAACTGAAGGGCCAAGGGACTCTATGAGTGGGGGAGCAGCTCTGAGCACACATTTAAATACCACCCTTAGTACCTTCTCACTTCCTGCCTATCTTTTCCTTTTCATCCCACAGCACTCACTTCCTTCTATAATGTTACTACACAGTGCACCTCCTTTGGTTAACTGTTTATGTTCCTCTAGGACACAAGCTCCACAGGGGCAGGGACCTTTGTCTTTTGTTCAGTGTTACATTCAAAGCGCATAGAACATTTGCTGACACCAGAAACACTCAACAATCTGTCCTGACTGAATGAATTTAATGTGATGTGTGGATGGATTATGGTACATGAAATAATAGATTAGACCTCCAGAAACAAGCACAGGTAGGGCCTGTGATGATCCTAAAGTGGCCCAGCCTCCCTTGTACATCCTTTGCTAATGAGGCTGAACATGTTTTCTTAAGTTTATCAGACATTTGTCTTTCTTTCATTCTTTTGGAGGAGTGTGAAATGTTGATTTTGGGATGTGTGAAATGCTGA
>RJWT010031588.1:0-14341 GCA_004365215.1 Cuniculus paca | reverse complement strand
CTTAACTTCTTCCTTTCCTATTCTTATTCCTTTTATTTCTGTCTCTTGTCTAATTGCTCTGGCTAATGTTTCCAGCACTATATTGAATAGGAGCAGTGATAATGGACATCCTTGTCTTGTTCCCGATTTTAGAGTGAAAGCTTTCAGTTTTTGACCATTTAATGTGATACTGGCTGTTGGTTTGTCATAGATGGCTTTTTTCAGATTGAGGCAAAGGCCATCTATTCCAATTTTCTGTAGAGTTCTTATCATGAAAGAGTGTTACACTTTATCAAAAGCTTTTTCTGCATCTTTTGAAATGACCATGTGGTTCTTATCTTTGGCTCTATTGATATGGTGTATTACATTTATTGATTTGTGTATGTTGAACCATCCTTGCATTCCTGGGATGAATCCCACTTGCAGTCCACATGTTCTTTGTCCATTCATCTATTGACGAGTACCTTGGATAATCCCATATCTCAGCTACTGTGAATAAACATGAAAGTGAAAATAATCTCTTCAGTGTGCTGATTTCATTGCCTTTGGATATACACCCAGGAGTGGGGTTGCTGAGACACCAAAACAGGCAAGAGAAACTACTTCTTGGGTTTTGTAGCCTAGTGTAATAACTATAATCTACAATAACCTATAAGCTATAAAATATATAAAAATAACTAGAAGAGTCTGAATGTTCCTGACACAGAACTAATTAATGTCTGAAGGAATAGAAATGCCAATTACCCTGATTTGATCATAACACTTTGCATACATGTACCGAATTATCATACTGTACCGCATTAAGATGTAAAAACATTACATTAACATTAAGAAAGCTTACAAAAGAAAAGAAAAACAATCACCCTTCTTCAGTAGCACTTTTTCTCCTTTGTACCCTCATTCTCGAAAGCTCGGTGGGACTGGAGCAAAGTGCTGGATGAAGAGGGATGAGGCTGAGGTTAGCCTTGGGAAGATGGTTTGTTTCTTGCGGCAGATACCTGTTTATCTTTGTAGCCAGGTCTGAGACAATACTGGGCAAAAAAGGAAATTTGGAGAGGATCAGGTTTATTGTAGAGCAAAGGCTAAAGACTGTAATTACAGAACATTAGACAGGGTCTTATTTATGATCCAATATTATCTCAGAAACTCTGGTGGCTGTTTTGAACAGTGATATCCAAAGTGGCAGAGAAGGCCTGTACCCAAAATAGTGTGTGAGAAAACATTAAGAGAAAATGGGATGCAGATGTACTCTTTAATTTGAGAAAACTAAGAAAGATGCTAAGCTTTACTGATATTTAACATATGCCTTGGGAGGAAGTGGTAAATGTGTATAATTTATAAGTAAATGTCATATTGAACATGCCTGTTCAGAAATATTTTACTGATAGGGACACATGATAGAAAGAGTTTGGACTTTATTTGTGTACCAGAAAGATGAGAAGCAGGCAGGCTAGAAGGAGGCAGATGGGTTTTATTGTGATGAGCATGTGGGGCAGAGGGGAGTTGGATAAAGAGACAGATGCGATGGTATTTAGAAGGAGGTTCTATGCAAGTAGGTGATTGATGGGTTGTGAGTGAATCTTTGAAAAAAAGCGTTTCCCTTCCATTGAAAACTTAGTGCTGCCTTCCTAGCACTTCCAGAGAGGGGCTGTCATTTCTATTACAGTCGTGTATTCCAACTCCTTACTACTGGTCTTTTTCCTTATAGTCATGTGGAGCTGTCTCTCCAGCCACTCAGTGGATGTTAAGTATTAAAATGTGGATATTACTCTAAGTGGTTGAATAGTTCAAAAGAGAGACACATTTTTAGTAAGGGAATAGTCTCATCTCTTTTGCTTTAAGAATGAACTAATAAAGCATAATGGTATACTATGGAAACAAGGTTTGTAAGACCAGCCCTAGAATTCTATATTACAGTTTGAAAAGTACTGGCATCCGTCATTTGTTGACTTATTTGGAATTTATATGGTAATTAGGAGCACCATAGTAATTAGGGACTCCTACTTTACAAACTGTAAGTATAAAAGTCAAAATTAATCATAAAAGTTATTTTCTCCTCACAAAATATGAGTCAAATTTAGCCATAAAAGTTATTTTCAAAGCATTTCCTTTCAGACCCTTAAGGAATGCTGACTATTCAACAAATAATTGTTGCATAAAGAAGATTTCAGGTCCCATGATCTGGCTGAAACTTTGCACTAACAGCTGCTTATCTCAAGAATGGAATTTCCTGTTAATATTTTTGCAGGCTAATTGTTCATCAAAAGTATAACAAATGTCAACAAATATCACAAATGTGTTGCATCTTAATCATTAAGAGACAGCAGAAATAGCTCAGATGTTTAACTTGCTTTGCTTAAAAGGCAGCAGCACAATCTTTAGCTCTTGTCGCAAAGCACTCTTAAAAGATTAATGCTATTCAGAGCAACCATTTGGGGAAAATGCCCTCTTTCCTTTCCATTTACAGTGGATGACTTACGACAGGCCCAGGGAAAAAACGAAATTGGGACTTTAAACAGCGAAGTTTAACGCACTTTTGTTTTGCGTGGATTTCTTACACTTTTCACCCCAATCACACATGAAAATAAATTCTCTTAGAATGAAAATGCTTCATGTGGACTATAAAGATTTGGCAACAGCCACAAAGATGTCTCTTTTTGAATATTGGAGGAGGGATGCTCAGGGTGAGAGGTAGGAAGTCGCATCCCCAGGACATCAGGGATCCAAGGTGTGGATCAGAGGGGGAAGTTCTGGGTCGGTACAAGCTTCCTGGAACACAGACCATGGATTTTTTAAAAAAGCATTGCCAGTTGGGTTTTTTTTTTTTCCTTTCAGTAAAATTAGCATTTTGCATTAAAGTGTAAACTCAGGAGCTGTTTTGGGAAGGTGCTTAGAGAAAAAATTTAGCACAACAGTCTGCTCTTCTCCAGAGTACGAATCATGCCCTATTTTCTTTTCCTGAGCCCTAACAAATTTGGAATGCAAAGCATCAATCCCAGTTGCAGGTCTTAGTGTTATTCTCTTCCTGATGGTGTTAGACTTTGTTTCTTTTTCAGATGAGGATGAAAATAGGCTTCTGGAAAGCAGAGGATGCCTCTCAGCTTGTTGGCATCTTCCTCTGAAGGGGGAGCCGATACAGACTGAGCCTCCCTGATCCAAAAACCCAAAATCTGAAACACTAAAATCCAGTGCTTCTTGGAAGCCACCTGTAGAAAATCCCACAGCTGACCTCATGCGATGGGTCACAGGCACAGCACAGGTGCACTAAAATATTGCACAAAATTCCCTCCAGGCAATGTGTGCCAGGCATATGTGAAACTCATGTGAAGTTTACGTCCAGTTTTGGGTCTCATTCCCAACATATCTTATCATGTATATGCGAGTATTCCAAAATTTGAAAAAAAATCTTAGAAGTGAAACAATTCTGTCCCAAGCATTTTGGATAAGAAATATTTAACCTATAGCTTCCTAGGGACGGGGAGGGGCCACTTTTGGGGTTACAGAGAAGGAATTTTAATTACTTGCACCTCTGCTATGGTATCCATTTCTGTACTGTTTTTAGCCATGGATGTTCTCTCCTGGATATTAACTTGTGCTTAGCCTCAAGCCTCCCCAGGTGTGATGACCAACCCCACACTCCTCTGTCACCCTCTTCTTGTGCCTGCATGAAGGTTACACACGTGGCCAGTGTCACCTACAGGCCACTGTTTGTAACTCATGCTCTGTGTTTATGCATAGTGATTTTTATGGCTCTGAAATCTGTTTTCTGAAAGAGTAACAGCCTTGTAACAATCACAGCACACACTCATGCATGGGGCAGACACTTAGTGAAGGTCATTTCCCAAGAACTTTGCTGTATCCAGGGCACACGGGATGAATAAGAGTTTTCCTGCCGCAGGGACCTTGAAATAAGAAGACAACATAAAGAAGATGTTGGCAAACTGTGACCTAAGGACCACATCTCAGGACACGTCCTGATTTTGGAGCCCCTACTAGTTAAGACTGTGAAGGATTAGCAAAAAGAAAAGTAAGCAACAGGGGTATATGTGACTCATAAGCCTGAAATATTTACTAACTAAACCATTAGAGCAAAGATTTGCTGACTTTTGGCACAAGGATTATAATGCAAGATCTTTATCAGGAAGAAGGTTAAAGGGCTCTGGAGTCCAGAGGAGGGAAATGCCACTCTGTATGCTGGGATCAAAGAAAGTGTATGGATGGAGGAAGTAAACTATGAAGAAAAGATGAGGTTTCAACCCAAGGAAATGAAATGGAAGGGAAGAGGAAAGAGAGCAAGAATCAACCTATTGCTTCTTACCCCTGAACTGCAATGCATATGGGAGAGCCTTGAAAATATACTTGTTTCAAATCCTAAATGGAAACCAAAATAAACCTCCCTGTATTAAGTTGGAAACTTCCCACACTGAGAAAGAATTATTTCGGGTGACTTTTGAACCCAGTACTCCAACGAGAATTGTCTAGTGGGAAATGGTGTAAGGGTGAAAAGAACTATGGAGATCTTGAATGTTTCTTAGTAGGAAAA
This sequence comes from Cuniculus paca, assembly GCA_004365215.1. Classification (NCBI taxonomy): domain Eukaryota; kingdom Metazoa; phylum Chordata; class Mammalia; order Rodentia; family Cuniculidae; genus Cuniculus; species Cuniculus paca. The sequence goes on along the minus strand of RJWT010031588.1, from coordinate 9,819 downwards.
AGACTGGCATTGTATGTGTGAGACTAATTTATTTGTATTAGGAGGAAAAGTGAATTATTAAGTAATTAATTTTATTAAGAAACAGGATTGCTAGGCTAAAGGCAAAGGTTATAAATAAAAAATAAAATATCAAACAAGAAATGAAAGGTGTTAAAGTTAATCACATTGGAAATGTTGCTATGAATTTTTGAGTGAAGAGCATATGTCTTAGTTTTTTAATTTAGATTCTGTGCATGTATATGTGTGTGTAGTAGCCACAAGACACCTGCAGTCTGGCTTGGTTTCTAAATGCCGTTAAAAGGATCCAGGTCTCTTGGAGAAATGGGTGATTTTAGGCTCAGTACAAGGGAAGGTCAAGGTGAAAGGGGAGATCTTATTATGCTAGAGAGCAAGAAGTGTCAAAGCCGCAGAGTCGTGTCTGAAGGTTTCAGGACCAGATCGATCAGCCTTCCCAAGGGGTCATCTTAGGACACTGAGCATGGCAAAGAATAATAACTGTTTATTGGAAACTATACAATACAAATTCTAGGTCTACAGTTATAAAAAAGAAAAAAGAAAGAAAGGGAGACCGAGAAAAAGGGTCCCTTGCTGCTCCTGCAGTTGACATCTTTTCAACCATTCTGCTAATGATTAGGAATGAGATGGGCAGAATTAGCATTCATTCCTAAACATAAACACATAAACACAACTATGGTTGGTCTCAAGTTGGTGAAGATGTCTTTTTCTTTATAGCACAATGTCACGGAAGAATACTAAGAATGGCAGAATTTTAAAAACAGTTGTGTGACTCACATATTGCAGACAGGGATATAGATGGTATAGCCTCTTGGAAAAGATCTTAGAAGTTTTTTTAAAAATAAAATTAAACATACATTTATTCAACAGTGCAGCAATACTATCCCTGAGTATTTACCCAAGCAAAAAGAAACATTGTGTTACACAAAGACCCGGGTGAGAATTTTTTATGGCTTTGTTTTCAAACTGGAAACAACATGAACATGACCCTCGGTGGATAAACAATGGATTCCATGTGATGGAATCCTAGTCAGCAACACAAAAGAAAAAATACTGATAGAGACAACAATGAGGATGGTCCTCAAGTGATTTTTTGCTAAGCGAAAGAAGCCAGAATTAAAAAGACTGTACAGTGTTTGAATCTGAATGTGTGACATTCTGGGAAAACCAAATCTAAAGGAACAGAAAACAGGTGAATGGGTTGGATTGGAAGAAAGGTTGATTACAATGGGACTTGAAAGAATTTTGGGGGAGTGGTGGAATTATGCCTCTTAGTTAAAATTCATTTTTGTCTTCACAATTAACAGTGGATCTATGAGGTGATGCTCCAGCCTGTGAATTTTCTCTTTCCCTAAGCAAAATTTGAGTATTTTTAGCATCCCTTATTGACCATTGCCTAAAAGGATTATTTTGTTGAGGGTTGCAAAGTACTCTGTTTTGTGTGGATTTTGGTGTTTTGTTGTTGTTGCTTTGTTTTGTTTTTACTTTATTAAGGCATTACTTATACACAGTAATAATCCATCCTTTTTACTGTATAGTTATGCACATCTTGACAAATGTATTCATTCTGTATCCACCAAAACCCACTGTCAATTGTGAAGACAAAAATGAATTTTAACTAAGAGGCATAATGGTCATTTCTTCACAAAGAGATCAAACTCACGCGCATTACTAACAGTGTGACCACCTGGCAATCAATATCACTTGGTGTGATGTGAATTACGCTTCTCTTGGGAACTGCATTTTTCTCAAAAGCTTAATCTAAATCTCTTTAGGCCTCTTTAATTTACAAGACCTACAGGAAAAAGACGTTCGAGTTAAATGACACCATAAAGAGATGATCAGGCCCATATATGTGTCATAGATTATTTTATTTGATATTTATTTGCTCTAAAAAGATAGTGTAAGAGAAAAAATTAACAAAGGGGAGAGGAGTAGACTAAAGAACCTGAACAACCAGATGAATGCATAAAATTTGATGAAATCCTGGCTCAAAAACTGCTAGAAAGGAGAATGTGGTGGACCATGGAAGAGATGTGACTTGACAACAAGAATTTATTGTTAGTAATTTCTTACATGTGATAATGGTGTTGTGGTTATATAGGAAACACTTACTTTTTGATAGTTCCATGCTGAAGTACTTAGGGACTAAGCTCATATCTACAAATTATTTTTGAAGAGTTCTTCTCTCTCTGTTTTCCTGTGTCTCTTTCTGTATACAGTATTGCAAAATGTCACAAATATAATAGGTCTCTGTATTTCCACATATTATTAATTCAACCCTTCTTGATGTTTAAAATTTTTATAACAAAAATGTAGGGGAAAAATTAATACCAGATCCTTCTCCAGACTAAATAAATTAGACTGTCTTGGGGACAGGAACCAAGCTGCAACATTTTATTTTATACGTTCTCCAACTGCTTCTTAAAAATACACAAAACCCCCATTTTATTTTGCTCCTGGACTCTGTCGCTCAGGAATTCAGACAGAGCCCAGGGAGGATGATTTCTCCATGCTCGACCATGTCTGGAGGCCCTGCTGGGGCGTCCTGTGGCTGGGGCCAGGCTCTGTGTCTAAATCTCGACACATGTCCAGCCGTGGAGCCCGGCTGTTGGCTGGAACCCTGGCCGGGCAGTTAGCCAGAAGCTGGCGCCTGGCCTTCCCACAGGGCCGCTCTGCGTGGTCTCAGGTGATTTTAATGTAAACCCGGAGTGTCATCCTGTTCCCCAAATGGGAAAAGTCAGAAGAAAACATTTATTAAAATTCAGATTCCTTGGCCCTTTTTCCCAAGTCTGGGGTGGAATCTATTAATATTACAATTAAAATCAACCTAAATGATTCTAGGGAAAAGGCGAGTTTGGAAAACATTGACCTAGGGCATCACCTATTCTTTTACAATCCCGATCTGTCAGGCCCAGGTATCAGACACCACAGAGGAGAGGAAAGGTCATGTTACTTTCCTGAAACCTGGATACATCGTTTCTTGGGTTTCTGTATCATTTTGTTGCCTGCAGCTTGGTCTTGCCCTTAGCAATGAATATGGTCCTTCTCAGGCTGGGTTTTTGCTGTTTTGGTTAAAACACTGTGTCATCTGATTGAGCTATTGGAGTGTCCACCAAGACATGACTATTGAGAGATAGAAATTAGGTGAGTTTGGGAAAATGTGGGAGAGAAAAATGAAGGCAGGAATTTAGTTCTTAGGTGCCAGGCTCGTGAGTGTGGTCAGAAGTCAACATACAATGTTATCCAGACGGGGTTGGTCACGAGCTCCAAACGACCAGCAATGTGCTTCAGGAAAACTAACCAGGCGCAGTGAGAATCTGGAGGAATGAGGAACATGTTAAGGCCTAGGAAAGAGATATGGGCCACTTACCAAGTTGGTGGGCATCTGTAATGCTGGTCTTTGCTTCTGCTTTTCCTTCATTGTTGATTCTCAACCCGACAATAGACTTCTCCTCTTCCCTCTTTCTGTTCATCTACCACAGGTAAACACGCTCATGGACGAGTCACACCTCATCCATTCCCGGGGCTGAACCCTGATTCCAGCTCTGTTCCATAGAACATTCTCCAAGGACAGAAACTCTGCATCCACGGGGACCACCAGCCTCATCAGCTGTGGGGCCCTTGAAATGAGCCTTATGTCACTGAGCAACTAAATTCAAAATGTTGTGTCACCTTCACTTAAGCGTAAATTGCTTCACGTGCCCGGCAGCTACTGTGTTAGCACAGAGACCCTAGACTGTGATCCTCCATTCTCCTTGCCAAGGATTGGTATGAGCATCACCAGGGCCCTTTCCGGGCCCACAGCCTCCAACAGAAAAGGATGGGATCGGGGAAGAATCTTTTGATCTGCTAAAGGAAGGAAATACCTACACGCTTGCATCATTCTGATCCCTTGTCCTGTCTCTTCCTAGAGCTCCCTTCTGCCCTGCATGTGTGTCGTGTGCACTGTGACACTGTGCTGCTTTGTGACGACGAGCAGATGATGTGAATAAACTAAGATGATCAGAGCTAACAACGTATAGTGCTTGTTCCATGCCAGGCTCTGGCTAAGCAGTTCACAGTGCCACCAACAACACTGGTAAATTTCAGGAAGTCCCACAACTGAGAAGCACCAAAGCTGGCACTTGAACTCAGGGTGACATGGAAGAGATGGGTTCCTTGTTGCTTTTCTAGAACAGAGAGAATTAAAGAGAAGCTGCACAACCTCCCTGCAGCTAGACTTTTAGACTTCTGAGGCAAATCTGTGTCTTGTGTTTAAAGCCAGATTAGATCTGATCCCCTGTGTCTGTACCCTTGCACACCCTCAGCAACACCTGGGTCTTCGAGTGTGTCTCGTTCACTCAGGGCGCCCCCATCAAAACTCTCCTCCATGCAGGTCTGGTTCACTGCACACACGGCCTCGCAAATCATCTCTGTGTCAGCAGAGGAACAGTCCATCTAAGGCTGGGGATCACTAGGGTTACAACACCCAAAGCTGACACCCTGGGGGAATCCATTGGTCCCCTCCTGAGCGTGTACTTTCAGCAATACTCCGCCTTGCACCATCTGCCTGCTTATTCTGATTCAGAAAAAGAAAGTTTATCCTAAGGCACCATGGGAAGGAGAAGCTCAAAGGTATGCAGAGGCTTTAAACATATCTCTCCAAGGTTGCAGTGTCCAGACTCAACGTTTCAGCCCCGGTTACTCATTACGGTCTCACCACGTAGTCAGCGTCTGGCTTTCCCCAGTACCCTGAACCCTCTTCTGTGACTCAGAATTCAGGATGACTTGAAGTTGTATTTCACTGCAAAGGTGGGTGTGTGGCTTTCCAGGCTTGCAACGATTCAGAAGCAGATAAATGTTCAGTCCCTTCAGTGGGAGGCAGACAGGGGTTTGTGGGGATAGTGTGGAGACCACTGGTCCATGATGGAATCCAACTGAAGACAGCTGTGGGAAACCCTTCCGTCCACATGGCAGTCCTTCCTCCTGCTTTATCTTTCCCTTCCTCAGCCCTCTCCTTCCTCCCTGACCCTACTATTCCTTTGTGACTACATCCGAGGACCAAGTGCCGCCGTGAGTGGGGCGATCTGAGTGGAAGGAAGGACACATGTGAGTGGTAGAGTCCAGGGTCATTCCTTACAGCGCTCTTCATTTCTCCCTTTGCTCATTTAGCAAGAAATTACTAAGCGCCTAATATATACTAAATACTGGAAGCATCATGGCAGAAGTTTCTTCTTGGGAGAAAAAGCAAACTTCTTGAAGACTCCTCCAGAACTGACTGTCTTAATCTTATTTCAGTATTCAGAGTCTCCAGACGCCCAGCATTCTCTTCATATCATGGCTCTGAGATGAATAAGCATGGCTGACCTGCTTGTTGCAGGCCAGTGTCATGTCCAGTGCTTCCCCCAGGGATGTGGGTGCTGGCAGACTCAGGCCTCGAACCCGCATCTGCTGACTCACTCGTGCTCAGACACCTCCCAGCAGGCCGGTGCAGTCACAGCCAAACAATGCAGGCTCTGTGCTGCACTGCAGCAGGCTGTCTGGGATCCTGGCACCAGGAGCCCCCCATGGTAAGAAAAGGGGGACTCCAGGCAGTCGCCTGCGTGATCCTGCTGGCTTGTCTTTGAAGTAAAGAACCCAGAGATCAAAGGAAATATTTGGTTGAACTCAGCTATTCCTCCTTGATCTGCTAGAAACTTTAATTTAATTAGTAACATAAACATTGTGAAGACTTCATTTTCTCAGCTTGGTTAACTGATTTCTTTGATTTCTAAATGACTGGGAGCAACTATGGGGGAAAAAATCTCTAAAATATTCATGTAAGATGTAAACGAGGCGATACTTCTGTCTCATGTGAATTTTCTGGGGGTACTGACCCAAATTTTAGACATCTCATGCTCCAGTGAGTAATAAGCTATGGTGGGAAATATTTCTGACTAAACTGCCTGGTTGTTTTCAGAAAGGCAGACTTCCCAGATTTCTTGATGTTTGAAATCACAGCCCTTTTGGAAGGAGAAGACTGCGACATATTCCTTAGGTCAGAAGGTTGGTGCGTGGTTAAGGAGTTCAGTCCTTGCAAGCATCGTGGCATAGGTGTTTTCTTCTCTGGTTCAAAGAAGAAGCCAAGTGTCAGCGCATGGTCACGGAGCTCAGCCTTTAATCCACGAAGGGAAATGCGAGGCTCTACTGTGTGGTAGCAGCGCACCGCATGTCTCGCTGGGTTAGATCGTCAGAAATCAGCTGCTGTTTCTCCTTCTGTCAGAGCTGGCAAGAATCAGTCCTGGTGCTTAAGGGACCTGCGTGTGCCTGATGGCGTAGAGACAACACCCTAGCTGCTAACTCTCCTAAAACGGGTCTCTTCCCTGGCGGCTTTGCACAATGGTCAAGAAAGAGCAGTTTGTGCCAGGCAACGCAGACCTCCTATGGGGTCCTGGAGGAGACTCTTTCTCGAGGGCCGTCTGACTGACCCGTGAGGGGAGGTGACAAAGCAGTTGCTAACAAGGGGCCTCCCAGGCGTTTGTGCCCCAGAGAGAGCTCTCCAGCCATGCGTGGGGTGTGTGCGAGAGCTGCGTCCCAGCCCCTTCTGTGGGCCCGTGGGCACATGTGCACCATGCCTCTGCTCTAGGGAGGATTCTATGTGCAAGTGGAGATGCTCCTGGCCAAGACTGCAGCCCTGACCAACATCTTGCCAAACCTACGTTTGCCCTCTGAAGATGTGGGCAGTGTGTGGGGAGGACTCTTGAAGACACGAGATCTCACAATGGGAGGTTGCAAGCGACTCTGCTAACATGACAGACGTGCTCAGGTCTCCAGCTAAAATTCGTGTCTCTGGCCCATGGCTATCCTTTTCACCTTCACCTGCTGACAGAAAGCAAAACTTTGACCAGGGGCCACTGGTATTAGTGACATAAATTCCCTTTCTGTCCATCAGGCCATCCTTGTAGAGAGAAACGGGGAGGGAGGGATGTCACAGGCTACGTGTTGAGAAGCTCACAACAGATAGGCCAGTGTTTCTTTCCCTACTTGAGAATAGTGGTGGCTTCGGGCCCTGGGGAACTGTGCCCCTTGGTGCATCCTAACGTGACTCCCTGTGGCCTCTTTGTCTGGAAGCAATCCAAAACTTGGAACTCACCACTTGGCTGGAGTCTTCTGCTACCCTCCCTCCCTCTGCCCTCCACCACTTGCCTCGCCACCAGCATTTCTTTAGCTGGGAAACTTTTAAGCTTCTTACTGGAATATGCCACACGTGGTTAAAATCCCAAACAGTGTAAAATGTGAGCCTGGCATAAGTAATCAGTTTTGTTTGAGAATCACATCCGAAATAGTAAGTGCAGTGAGATAGGTTCCTTCGTAGGGCAGCTCCTAATGATTTCTCTGAAATCTTAATTGCAATTCAGAATCCAGGAGGAGTTCTGCCAAACCAGTCCTGTGCAATTTCTTCTAGAAGTATTTCAGTGTGGGTTCAGAAGGGAAAGGCAGTGTGGAGTGAGGGGACAACGTGCTCTAGATCTTGTGCAATGCGTTTTAATTTTCTGCTCTTTCCCTCCCTCTCTCCTTCTCTCCATCATCACTGAATATAGTGACCAGAAGGAGCTGGTAGTCGTTGAAGGTTGGGGCCAGGTGCCAGGTAGCTGCAGTATCACGGTTCTTTCCTCCCGTTCTTTGGTGCACGAATGAAACTCTGTGTCATAAAAACCAAGAAGGAAGCCTGGCCAAGAGAAACGATCGCGGCTCTGGTGCTGAGCTGTTCTTGCCTTCAAAGGGCCTCACAGGGAACCGAACAGAAGCTGGCATTGCATTGTGTTCGAGCTCTTTCTCCTGGGAGCCTTTTTACAGAAGTGTTTTCCTGGAACCCTAAAAACACCCATAGAAACAGCTTCAACACAATTCAGCCCCATGAGGGCCAGAGCTGGCAGAGCTCGCAGGAGAGTGGAGCACGCACATGCCGTGCAGTTAGCAGCCGGGCGAGACGGCTTCTAAACACAAATCTGACCCAAGACACAGTCACCAGATGAGCGCGATCGGCCGAAAGTAGTGACACTGAGATTACTCATGTGGCCACCACGTATTTCCAGCTTTACCCTGGAGCCATGCAGAGAGGCTTCGGCTTTTACACATTCTAAGGTCTAACTCCTTGGGGAACTCTGCTTTCACCAAAAAGCAGAATGTACGGCCGCGCTTGGAGCAGTCTGTCCTCTGCTTTAGATTTTCCGGGGAAAGAGGAATGCGTGTCAGCAGATTACTTACCTCGCCGTGGCTGGCCAGGGTAAGCCTCCCAGACCAGCTAATGCTCTCGTGAGGTCTGGCAGCTCAGGCTGCCCGCAGAGCGGCTAGCAGCCTCCTTCCTCCTGCTGCCTGTCGGTGGTCCCGAAGACTTCTCTTCCACCCGGGCTGCGACCAGCTGGCCACAGGCCTGGGCTCCAGGGCCCTGGGAGTGCAGGGGACAGGGAAACCAGGGGACACTAGAGCGACCCCTGACGCTGGTGAGTCCCATGTGGGCCGTCATCCTGTGTTCTCCAGCCTGCGTTCGGTTCAGTGACCTCTGCTGCTCCAGTTCTAGTGACCTCTGCTGCTCTCTGGCCACCTCTGCCCCGTGAGTCTTTCCTGGATTCACGTCTCTCTTCGGCGCTCACCCCTTGCCAGAGGGCTGACTGGGTCCTGCTCCTCAGTGGAGAGGCCCTCAAGGTCCCTAGTCTTCAAAGGTTGCCTACCTTCTTGGCATCCCAGGGTCCCTGGACCACCTGGGTCCTCCTTGTCTGCATTTCGCCCGCGGGGCTGGATGGCTCAGGCTGACGTGTTAGTCTTTCCGTCCTTGGAAACGGTTTCTGCTCTGTCCAGCCCTTGTTGTTATGTGATTCCTCGTCTCATCCTTGTCCTTGCTGTCCTCTAGGTGATTTTCAGGTGGCCATTCCCTCCCATTCATGTGAGACATGGATGTGTGAATGTGTGTGTGTGAGTGTGAGGTGAGTGTGAGATGTGTGTGTGTGACTGTGTGTGAGTGTGAGAGTGTGAGAGAGTATGAGTGTGAGAGCGTGTGAGGTATGGGTATGAGAGTATATGAGAGTGTGAGTGAGTGTGTGTCTGTGTGTTTGTGTGCGCGCATGCACATTAAGTACTCTGGCTGCCACTGCTGATGACTTGGGCTGCAGCTCTGACTACGAACTCACTGATTTGTGCAACTTTGGCTAAGTTTCTTTGTGTTTCAGGCTGTTCACTCCTTTCTGAATGTGGGTAGCAAAACGTCCTGTAGTACGCATGGGGCTGCTGTGAGAATCACAGGAAAAGGCCCACATGAAGCGTTTTGCACATCTCCTGCCTTACTCTGGTCCTGTTTGGCCTGCTTGGTTTCTGCTCCCTAAGTCGCCCGCATCTGGGGGAGTCCCATGTTCTTTGGAGTTACAGTCACTTCTGGCAAGAGTTCCTGGCCTTTGCCTCTGGGACACCCTCTCCAGTGTCTGCCCACCCCTCTTTCTAACAACCCCTGCTCACCCTGGCACCCCGCGCCACGCTCCCCTGCTGGCCTGTGCCACTGCCCCCTGTCCTTGACCTGCCATCACCTCAGCCTGGAGCTCGCACCTCCCGTCAGGTGCTTTGCATTGGCTGAGATCCCAGTCCACGTCTCGCCTGCCCGGTGGGTATGTGCTCACAATTCTCCCGCTGTAAGGACCTCACGGGGCTGAACCGCTCCCGGCAGCCCCCACAAGCCAGGAGGTCTGAGGAGCCTCCTATCCGATCATCCGCAGCTCATCTGGACATTTGGCCAGGGGCTGAAGACGCCCTGAAGATGCAGGTTGCTAGGACATTGGCTTGGTGGGGAGTTTC
>RJWT010031587.1:0-14338 GCA_004365215.1 Cuniculus paca | reverse complement strand
CACACACTTTAGATCCTGCCACCTGTGAAAAAGCCCCACCTGTGCCCACATGAGGCTTCGGAGGGACATTTAGACACAAACCATAACTAGCTGAAAGAAACTCCTACTGGTAAAATGACTTCTTTTTTTTTATTCTGCCATCAGAGAAATGTGGTTGGTTTCGATATTCTCTAGAATACATCAAAAAAATATACAACAAAAGTTATATAGAAATCATTTATGAAATTCTGCCTCCCAAATGAAGCTTAAAAGATAAATAGTTCTGAGGACTTCCATATTCCCCGTGTATGTGTAGAAAAGCTATTCAGAAATTCCAGCTTGCATGATAGTGATGGGAAGGAAGCCAGCAAAACACATTACTGTCTCCAAGTGGAACGCTTAGAGGGCTCATCTCTGAAAAGCCTGTTTTCATATGTATGATTTATTTTTCCAGAAACAAGTTTTCTAAATTTTTTTAAAAAGAATTTCTTTGAAAGGTTCTATGATAGCTTTATTTTCTGTCATATGCCTGACAACTTTTTCTGAAGTTGTGGATTCGTTTCTTTTTCTCTCACTTCGGAAATTTATGTACCTGTCATATTTGCAATCATTCTTGATTTCAATGGCTTGTTAATTGAAATGTCTACAATAGTATTTCATCATTAATTTAGGGACTTGATTAGTGATCATAACTTAAATGATAATAAAATGTGTTTATAAATTTACTTTGTACCACAGAGAAATATGCTCTAAAATACCTTTTTTGGTATAATCATACCATGTCGAAAAGTTTTGAAAAAAGAATCAGTGTTTGAAAGACAAATTTAATCTAATGTTATAAATAAAAAAAGTTTTGAATTTCATATAATAGATTATCTAATATGTATTTGTGGAATTGCAAATAGAAATTATTGGTTGAGTAAATAATATGGTGGAATATCGGTCTTTTCCATTATTTGGGAGGAAAAGTAAGTTTATTAAAAGTTTGTAGAAATACTTCCCCCCAAAATTATCTTTAATATTGATTATAAAACATAGTTGTATTCTATTTCAGTGATACTAACATGTAGTGGACTTTCTACACATATTTATTTTACCAAGTCTTAAAAGATATTTGAAATGCTTATCTACAGGGCTGTGTATATGAATGCATGAGCTGGTAAACAAAAATAGTAACAGCCATTGTTACGTTATTCAGAATGATTTTAATTTCAAGAAAGTGCTACATCTCACAATTCCATACCTTTTATTTTCCATTACAGCTTGTCACATGTAAGTTCATTTTACTAGTAATCCTATAATGAGTTTATATCTGTTGGTTACGGTTACATTTTATACTTTTGAGTGATAAAGAGCTCATTTTGCTACCCTTTCCATCAAATCAAAATAACTGTTTACAAAAGTTTTCTTATTACTGGGTTCCAGTAAAGAATCCAGCCAGATCCTTGCAGAGTGAAACTAGCATTCTGACAGTGGGGTGCATGCTTCGTTCTTACTTCACATCACAGTGGACCGGTACTCAGCTGTCTTTAGGATTATCTAGTCCTCAGCTTGCTTCTGCCCAAGTGTGAGTGATCTTCATAGTCTCTCACTAAATCAAAAATATCTGTGGCTCTATTGAGTGTTATATAGCACCTCATATTGAGATTACTGAAGACTACTACTTTATGTCACCATTAACGTCTACTTTATGTCACCATTAACAAAAACAATGCCTACATTCTTGTTCAAAATCCTCATGCACCAGAGAGAGAGAGAGAAATCTGGCACTGAATAAAAAGCTGAAAATCTCAAAAGACCGTTTTACAATAGCAATCATAATGTCATCTTTAAAGTTTATCACTGCCCCCGACCCCTGCTAGGGGACTAACCTGTCTCTAACCTGACCACTGTGGTGGGCTCTGTGGAGTCCAGAGTTTCTCACCTCACATCATTGGTTTGAGAGGCCTGGTTGTGTGTCCAGTGCAGGTGGGTAGTGGAAGTGCACTGTGGTTTCTTTCGGCTCTCAGAAGTAGCTCTCTGATGGGAGTGAGTCACATTTTCCTTCAGGCTGCCAGTTCCTCGGATTTATATGAGGTTTGACTGGATGATATCCCAACTGTAAGAGCACATAAACCTAAGATCTTCATTTCAGCAAGTGGGGAGTCAGTACATTGTTTCTCTCCACATCACATTGCTATCCAGGGTAGGTAATAATCATTCACTTTAGAAGTTTGAAATATTTGAACTTTTTTGCTATTCTTCACTAAGCAACATGTAATTATCACTCATATTCAGGCTCACTTGCTTTTAGTTGTGATTTGATTAACTGAACTAGTGGGATAAAAATTATCTGTTTATAATTACTCTGTTCATTATTTGCAGTCTTTTTTGAAAGCAAATATCTGCTGACCAACCCCAGATACATTTGTACTTTTGCTTATATATGGAATGCCTAGTTGGCATTCTAACCAGGTGACAAACTTTTTTTTGGTAATAACAACAAACCACAAATTTATGAGTAGAATAATACAGAATATACTATCTATCTTAAAAGTTAAATGTATTTTAATCTATTTTATCAAGAGTTCTATATGTACACATGTCATTAGCAATTGAATCAAAATATTTCAAATGATTTAAGTTTTATGTACTACTAACTATACTTTTCCTTTATTCTATGCAAAAGGTAAACAAGAATTTAGTATGTGGGTTCCTGTGAAAACCGAGTTTGCTTGGTGTTTTGTTTTGTTTTAGACAAAGTCATACTGTGTAGTCCAGGCTGACCTCAAACTTGCAATCCACCTACCTTAAGCTCCTGAGTGCTGGTATTACAGACATGCACCACCATACTCGGCTATTTGTTTTTTTAAAGAAAGGAAAACTACAGTCATAACAAATAGTAAAGTAGTATTTAATAATAAACGTTTACCATTTGGTAATGTATGAATTTTATAACAAAGTTTTTAATATTTTGCTGTCAAAATCATATGTAAATTAATAGACGTATTTCACAAACATCCAGATTTTATAACGCAAAATTTCTAATGTCTCCCTCTAAATTGTGTATAAATTGATAGACATTTCACAAACACTCAAGAATTAATCTTTATTAATAAGCACATTATATAAACCTTGTCTTAGGTGTTGAAATGTGAGACATGGTAGGCCCTACTACCTAGGAACTAATCTTCCACTTAATAAGATGAAGCAGGTCTGCAAGGCAGGAAAAGAGGGGCCTGTAGCATTGTTGGTACAGCCTTGCGTCACATAATAATGGGATATCTAAGAGATAGTGCCGTCTATTTCCTAATAGTGCAAATAGCATAGCGTGTACTTAGGCAAACTAAAGTGGCTACAGCATCACTAGGCAGTATAACCTTATGTGAATACCATATATGTATGGTCTGTCATTATCTGAAACATTGTTATGCAGTACATGACTGTATGTCTTTAAAAATAAGTCACATAATAGTAGAGGGCATTTAGTCAACATCATAAAATAACTTACAATGTAGAAATAAATTTCAGTAGATTAAACTTTTTTTTTTATTAGAAAATTTGCTTTTCTCCTGCTCCCAAGGGAAGGTTTTACTTTTAAAAGGTATAGTATATTGAGTTCTTTTCATACCTGGCATCCATCTTTTGGAAAACTTTACTAATTTTGGTTTAGACTTAACATTTGGTATTGTGGCTTGGGATTTTAACTGGGGTTTATATTGTTAGCCTCACTATAATTTTCTCAAATTTTAATAATGTCAATTGATGCCCTCAGGTTTACGAAGTTCCTATGCTAGTCAGCACAGTCAGCTTGGGCAAGATCTTCGTTCGGCTGTGTCTCCCGACTTGCACATCACTCCTATATATGAAGGGAGGACTTTTTACAGCCCAGTGTACCGCAGTCCGAATCATGGAACCGTGGAGCTCCAAGGATCCCAGACAGCATTATATCGCACAGGCTCAGGTGGGCATCAGCTTTGCTTAGCTGCTTTCCTAATTTCACTGGCCCAGCAAAAGGATTGTGTTGAGATTCCATTTACTGTTCAAAGAAAATCATGTTGCCCATTTAGTTGTCAGATAAGCAACTGTAATAGCAGTTCAATAAACAGTAAAACAGAAGTTCATTTACTACCTATCTATAGGTAATATGTTTTTACCTCAGTACAATCAGTGAACATAGTGATTATATGGTTAATTCTGGAATAACTGTATAAAGCTATAAATTTGATTCTCCTCAGGTTAGTAGCATATCAAATACAGAAAAGAAGGCTTGTATTGAAATATTTCTTTGTAATTTTTATTGCCTGTCTCAGTTACTTTCCTCTCGTTGCTGGAACAAAACACCTGACACCCAAAGTGAAGCAAGGAAAAGTTTATCTAGCTTACAGTTTCTGGAGATTTCAGTACATAATCAGCTGGCTCCAGGGCAGGGTGGCATGGCACAGGGCAACACTTCAAGGCAGCAGCCAGAGCAAAAGGGAGTAAATACAAGCCTCTTCTCTATCCTCATATTGTACACAGACCACACACCCACCCCCCCAGGGTGGGTGTAAAACTCAGAAAATGTCCTTGCCCTCCTTTGCACAGGATGAGGATATTTGCAAAGTAAGAACCCTGGCTCCCTGCTGAGTCACTCAGTTAAACTTCTAAACTGCTCAAGTTGACACAAGGTATCAACCATAACATTGTCTGAAACAAATATTAATAGAATTGATACATAAATGACTTGTCTTTGATTTAGTATGTATGGAATCCCAATGTATTTGATATTACCCTTTCTTAGATGTTGAATTTCCTGTTTACTTCACTAGCAAATGTGAAGTAGATGTCTCTTGTAATGGACTCAAACTGGAACCAAGTGCAGTAGAAGCATTTGTGAAAACAAGGAGCCAAGCTTAACTACCTTACACCCTAACTCTCATGTTCATTCCACACCACAACACCCAGTAAATGTGAACCTGTAGCCCAAGGTGGTGTGAGCTGCCATATTGCACTTCATGGCAGGGTCATAGGGTCTGAAGAGGCAACTTCTTTTTAAAAAAAGAGAAAGAAGGGAGTAAAGGAGGAAGGAAAGAGAGAAAGAAAGTTAATCTGTAAGTCTTAACAGATTCATCAGTATAGCCACAGAAAAACTTCAGGTAGCAGTGATAACCATCAAAGTCATACCTCAAGAAAGCATACTTCCCAGAACACAACGGAGTATAAAACCATATTTGAATTAATTATTTGCTAGAAACTGACACTTTGGTCCACTGGAAGATTTTCCTTCTGATAAAATGTACCATTTTAAATAGATGTTAGAAATATTACACTTGCAAATATTAGTATTTTTTTAATTGCAAGAAGGATATCTATTCAGTCGGTAGAGAGATAATTACTGCAATAATTAGGGCAGAAATGTTAGATGCAATGGACAGTACCTTTATATAAAGCATCATGCAGTAATTTGTGAGAATAGCTATAGAATAATTTGACATGTCAATTTTTCTTATGAAGTAGATTTTCAAATGTTATCAAGATCCACACATCTAAAAATAAAGCGTATATCAAAATTAGTAACCGTATACATTAAAATGTTAAACAGTTTGACAGTTTATTTGCATATTTGAATAAAGATCTTGGTTTTTTGTCATGAAAATGAAGTTCTATTTTATTATTTATTTCTAAGATTAATTTCTTATATTTCTCTTGGAGCTTTAACTTGGTAAATCCTAATAAGCATATTAAGACCTGTTTTGTAAGGAAATTTATACTTTCATTTTTGCTCTTTCCTGCTAATAAACTTGACTTAATATTGTTTTATATTAAACAGTATTGTTAGCACTAATTAGCTAGATTTGTAAAATGTAAAAATAAAGAATTCATATTGCTGAAAGTATAATACTTCCTAAAATTAAAAAATGTTTACCTGTTAAAAGTATGACCTCAAGGAAAGCATACCGATTCTTTTCAAAATATTGATTTTCCAGTAGGTGTTGGAAATCTACAAAGGACCTCCAGTCAACGAAGTACCCTTACATACCAAAGAAATAATTATGCTCTGAACACAACAGCTACCTACGCAGACCCCTACAGGCCAATACAGTACCGAGTACAAGAGTGCAATTATAACAGACTTCAGCACGCAGCACCGGCTGATGATGGCACTACTAGGTCCCCATCCATAGACAGCATTCAGAAAGATCCCAGGCAAGTATCATTCGGGAGTGTCTAGAACCCTGCTGTGTGACGAAATAACCATTCTGACTTCTTTAAGTTATTGAGAGTATTATAATGTCAGTAATTGTTTATTTCTAATACTTCCAGTTGCATAGTTCATTGAGACTAATTTCATTTGAAAGATAGATTCCTTCTTTCCATGTTTTAATTGTAGTTTAGAGAAAGCACCGATCTATGGGAATATAGTCTCTTCAACAAAAGACCTTGAAGGGTCATTTTACCCCTTTCACTTACTCTGAGTGACATCTTAGACAAGATCTTCAGAACATTCATATATTATCCTTGACTGGGAAAGACCAGTGGTGTGTGAATTTTGAATCACTTGTTCAGTTGTACGTAGAATTTTTATTAACTCAGTCCTTTGGAAAGATTTTGCTATATAGAGGAAACTATCTAACAAGAAATTCTCCAATCTTATAAGCAAAAAATATTTGGCAAGCAGTAAATGTTTCCTCTATTTCATTTGACTATATAGACAATGTTTTTTAAGGTAAGTGTGACTCATTTAATATTGGATTAATTTTGAAAAACTGGCCTCATGTTCAATGAAGTCCAGCTAAGATATTCAAGAAATAAATATATTTCATAACTAAAAATTTTCATTCTTGAAAATGAAATTATTACTAAGTTTTAAGCAGCTTCAGTGTTATTTTAGGGCATGTATTAGCAAGACTTCACTCACTCTTCACCCACAAATAGTTGTTTCACTGGAAAATTGTTATAATTACCAATTCATTTTTAGCAACCTACCAACTTATTTTAATGAATGTGAATTAAAATAAAGTTTTCATCATTAAAACAAAATAACTGTACTTTAGAGTTGAATGAGAAGTCTACTGCCTCAGTAAAATCACTTTACCTATTCACTTTTATTCCTAAAATTGTTTAAGGATTATATGTGCACTTTGGTTCTTCTATCCTGATTTGCCACCTTTTTTGTCATTTTAAGGATTGTTCTTTTTAAAAAAGAAATGCTTTAATACAACCTCATATACAGTTGTCAACAAAACTTTATTTTTCTGAGAATCTTTAAAATGACAAAAGGCTAAGATACTCAAGTAGATGAAGAAATTTCCAAATAAGTTTTAAATTGTAAGTAATTTAGATCATACTTTAACTGGACCAACAGAGAAAATAATAGCTAACTACAAAGGCAGTGAAGTGTAATTAGTTTTGACTTTAATATGTGCACCTGACAACTTCAGTTTTGACCTCTACTATGAGCTAATTCACTATAAACAAGAATTTCATGTATGATAATATACTTCAGCTATTCATGGTATGATAATTGCATAGTCTAATGCATAGAACTGTTATGGCTAGCTTTGATTATGTGAAACTTTTTAATAATGTATTCTGTAAGGTGAATAATTGATTCTTATAATAATGAGTGAATTTATTCATCTGGAACAAATCCAAGTGAATTTGAAGTTCAAATATTCACACCAAAATAAAAAGCTCTTGACATCTCTCATTTTCCAGTTTCAGGAAATTAGAATTTTCAGTAATGCCTTGTAAGCCTTCCTTTACCATTAATGTTACCTAAAAATTAATCTGAAACATTCTCTGTAAAATCTAAGAGGTTTTTGATGTTACTACGTGAAAGGTAATTTATAAGGTTTTATTTGTAGTTGTCTGTTTGGAAGCCAAATCTGTTAAGAGTGTAAGTGATGCTTCTCAAAGGAGTTGCAAAGAAATATTTCCTTAGTAAAAAGCCAGTATCTTTAAGAATGGCTGCATCCCTGGTACTCCTTCTGAGCAGTGTCCAGCGGATGGTGTTCATTAGTGAAATAATCATTTGTTTTTATAAATTGAGAAATTAAAATGATGGTCATTTGTAAGGCACCCACATATTTACTAATTAAAATTCTCTTCAAAATACAAAATTCAGGATTTACAAGTGTGGATTTTTTCTTTCAGTGCATTAAAAGATATTACTCACTGTGTCTAGACGCCACTGTTTCTGATGGGAAATCAAGAGATTTGCATCACTTTTCATTGGGTAATGGGTCTTCTTTCTGGCTTTTCAGGTTTTTCTTTTTAGCATTCAGCACTTTTACTCTGATGGGCTTTAGGTTCCTTTGCCTTTCAGCTGTTTTGGGTGCACTGAGACTCTGTAGGTTGATGATTTTGCCAAAATTGGGAGATTTTCAGCCATTATTTCTTTAAATTTTTTTCTGTCCCAAACGCTCTCCTCTCCTTGTGACACTCCTCTCCTTCTGGGATTTCTCTCCCTCTTGGATCACTTTTATGTTTTACAAATTACTGAAGCACTAGTCTTTTGGTAGAAAAATCTGTTTTCTCTCTATTCTTCTGACTGAGTATTTTTTGTTGATGTCTTTAAATTTAGTATACTGTCTTCTGTAGCCTTCAATCTTGCTTAAGCTTATTTGCTGAATCTTTTTTCAAATACTTGAATTTGGTACTTTTTTTGATCAGTGGTTTTATTTTTTGTTATTAACCTGTATTGATTATTCATACTAACGGGCTTCATTGTGGGTTTTTTTTTTTTTAAGTTAAGCTGATTCTTTTGATTGTTCCCATGTTTGGTAAGATTTATCTATTCAGTCCTGATTATGTATATTTTTCTTTAAATCTGTGAACACATTTATAATAACCACTTAAAATTCCTCCTTTTTTACTCCCAACATCTAGATTATATGCTATCATATAGGGAATCTGGATTATGTTGTCTCCTGTTAGAATGCTGAGGATATTTTTGTTGCAGATCACTAAGTTACTAGCAGATCCGTTTGATCCTATGAATAATAGTTTTGTTCTTTGTTAGGTCTATTTCAGATTCATGTTAGCTCTGAAGCATAGTCCTTATTCTGTAGCTTGGTCCTCATTCCTCAAACATGGCCCTGGTGTAGTTTTACCCGAATTCCTCAGCTACTCGGCAGTCTGTACTCTAACTAAGCTAGGAGTCCATCATCACCCACTGTGTATTCAAGTTTTCAGCCATGAAGCGGCCACTCTCCACCAAACCTGCAGGTGTACCTTACATGTTTAAAACCCAGTACTCACCTAAGGACTTGTGGATAATCCCCCCACAGACTCGTGGAATCACCCCTATGTAGCTTCTTCCTCTCCAGTACCTGCCCTGCACATTCTATTTGGCACCACCAAATGCTAATATCTCCCCCTTAGGTTGCCAGGCCTATCAGGTATTACTTGAGCTCAGCCTTCTGCATCACAGTCTAGAAAGTTCCCTTAGGTAATGGCTTCCTTGGGTATTTCCCTCCTTTCAAGGATTTCTTTTTTGTGTTGTCTGTTGCTCAGGGTCTAAAAACAGTTTCTCCAAACCTTCAGCTCACCTTTACAGTCATTTATGGGAGAGCAAAATTCAATACTTTATTTTGTCATGGCTCAAACCAGAAGTCTAGGCTTAGGTGTTTAGTGAAATAGATTCTAGAAGGCACTGTTGCCATCCAACCAGTGCACAAGCTGATAACAGTCTTTCCAGGGTGAATTCATCTGAATTTAAATCAAAGTTGGAGTTGATGCCGGGCAAGCCTAATGACCCAGTTGGCAGCTTCCTTTTGTGTTGTCTGGCCCTGATGGCGCCCACGGGTGTCAAGGAATCTTGACTCTCACTCTACCATTTAAAGAGAACAAAAATGTGTATTTGTAACAATTGCAAGCTATCAACGGAAGATTAAATCACACTCCTTGCACCCTGTCAATTTCAACGTAGTTTTACATGATAGGCTTTACACAGTTTTTCATCAGAAATAGTTAACATAGTTTCAATCCATAAAAGAAAAACTATTACTGCAGTGATTGTACCTATTTGTGAAAGTTCATTTTTCAAGGATGTAAACACTTACATCATAATTCAAAGTACAAAAAATATTTTAATATTAATCATCAGAGTCAACCTATGAAGAAAACAGAAATAACAGTTTTGTTGTTCCTATTTTCCAGATGTGGAAATTGAACTCCAAATAATTAACTGGTTTTCAAAAATAACAGAGTAACCAAATAGCCCAAGATTTAAACCCAGGCAGTCTGACTCCAAATTTTATGATTTTTCTTTTCTGTTATCCTTCCTCCTGTCTTGGCATTTGCTATATTCTTTATATCTGTTGTAATGCCATCGCCTGGCCTATTTCTCAAGCCAGAAGTCTCCATCTTTTCCCTAACTTGAATTTTTAGATCAGCTGGCTGGTGTGCAAAGAATGACTGGGGAAAGGGGTGATACTTGAAGCAAAAAAAAAAAAAAAAAAAAAAAAACAGGAGACTATTAGAGTAGTCCAGGCAAACTAGATAAAATGGATAGATTTGGTTTATAATAAATATTCTGCTGACAGTCAGCAAACCCACTGATGGAATAGATGGTAGTATAAAAGGAAGAGAAAAACTAAAGATGGCTCTGTTTTAAGCTATCATATGAGTAGTGCACAGACTTCTTGTCCCAAGGCATTCCTGATTGTAATATGTTCTATACTTAGTCACCAGCATTACTGTGCATACAAATGTGCTCATATCACATTCTGTCCTTCTCCTACTTCAAAAACTCCTTTAGATTTCTGTCCCTTTTATTTGGGACACAGAATGACCACTTACTTTACTAACCTTCACCGATGAATTACTAGCCCCAACTTCCTTATTTGTATCTAATCATATTTAATAATACGTACCTCATGGGGTAACAGTAAAGGTAAAAGAAGATGGTAAATGTAAAGCTCTTGACATAATATCTGGTGCAAGTAAACTCAATAAATGGTAACTCCTGTTATTGCAATTAAGAGTAAACTTTTTAGTTTGGCATGTAAGGCTCCATACATAAAAACTGTCTCATTCAGTACTCATATCTTCAACACCAATGCAGCACCTGTAGAGGTAGTAAGGATTCACTACATACCTGTTTGAATGGATGGTATATATGTAGGTGCACAGGTACGTAATGAGCGGTCCCTTTGCAGTGGACTAACAAGTTGATACCTGAAGCCTCCCCAGATCAAACTCTAGAGCTTTATAAGTTTAGAGCTTTAAAAACTGGGCAATAAATGTGTCACTTTGTTGTTAATCTTAAAGGTCATTTTTCTGTATTTATTCAATGTTAATTCATTTTTGGTTAACAGTTAACATTATCCCTGAGTAAGAGTCTACATATTTGTTGTTCTGTGAACCATTTTTGAAAAAGATGGTCTTTACATTATATAACCATAATTCATACGTTGCAAGGATTCCAAACAGTAGGCCACTCGGATGGCATCAGAAAACTCTTGACAATGTGATGCTGCCTGCAGAAAAGCAAAGTATGGAAATAATACTACATATAGTATGATTGTGTACTCATCATACAAACCATAGTACAGCATTGAGGGCACAGACTCTGAAGGGAGACTGCCTGTGTCCAGATACAGCTGTGCTGTTTATGAGCTTTGTGACTATTTGCTTAGACTTTCTGCTTCATATCTATATGATCCCTATAAGAATAGTGGAAAAAAATGTATATATATATTTTATATATGTGATTTAAAGCCTATAGTAGTGCCTGACAGAATTAGGTACTCATGGCATGTTAAGTGCTATTTTATAATCAATTTTTTAATATAGTTTGCTAAGAATCACCATGGCCTCAGTGTCTGTAGTGCTTTGTAGGCTGACAGCAGCTCTGTCCTTTCCCATGAGGCCTTCCTATCTCCTGAGTGACATCTCACTTAACTCAAGTGCACTTCTTTACTTGGGCCTTGCACCTGCAGAGTTCTTATATAGGTAGAAAGGCATAAAATTAGAATCAGAAGGTGGAACACGAGAAAACAGAAGTTACTCATATTAAGAATTTCCTTTTTGTTTCCGACTTGCTTTCTGTGCATTTATGCATCATGACTGCTTTAAGATCATAAGCTTCTGGGCCTCTGCATATGTTCATCAGGGTAATAGGTTATTTACATATATATAGATATAGATATAATTGTGTGTGGTTTTTTTTTTTGGATTTTTGTAACTTCCAGTTTTTGTCTCAGCTGAGTTTTTTCTCCTGTAACAAATGTTTTCTTCAGTGCGTTATAACCACGTGGGCCTTCCTTCCTTTCTAAAGCCATGTCTTTGTCATGTAGGGAATTTGCGTGGCGTGATCCTGAGTTGCCTGAAGTCATTCACATGCTGCAGCACCAGTTCCCCTCCGTCCAGGCAAATGCAGCAGCCTACCTACAACACCTGTGCTTTGGCGATAACAAAGTGAAGATGGAGGTACAGATTCAGAGCCTGGGATGCCCTTTTTTTTTTAGCAGCCACATGCTTGATACTTACAAAATTGCCAGTGGCTGGGACATAGCTCAGTGATAGAACATGTGCTTCGCATGCACAAGGCCCTGGGTTAGAGCCCCAGTACCTCAACAAGAGGAAAAGGAAGCAGAGGGAGAGAGGGAAACAAAGCCTTCCTGAAGGAAAATTTTGATTCTAGATACTTGTTTACTTCTTAACTATGCATTTCAGTGTCTCTCAAGAGGGCCAGGGATATAGCTCAGTGGCATAAGTGCCTGCCTGTCAAGCACAAGGTCCTCAGTTCAATTCCTGGTACTAAAAAAGAAAAAAAGAAAACAGTATCTCTCAGGAAAAATTAGGGGTTTTGTTTGCTTTGTTTTGTTTTGTTTTGATGGTAGTGTATTGAACTAAGAGCCTTGTCATGCACTAGGCAGGCACACTGAGCTACATCTCCAGTTGTCTCTGGAAAAAGGAAGATAATTATACAGTAGTACCTCAGTTCACAAACTTAATTCTTCCAAAGGTTCTGATAGCCAGCTGAATTGGATGAGAACCAAATCAAATTCCTCCTATGGTCAACACTGAACTTAAGCGTTGAATTTGATTCAGTTCTCATCCAGTTCAGTTGGCAGCCAGAATTGTGGAAAGAATGAAGTTCTTTATGGAGGTACCACTGTATTTCCCTGAGTCCTTTTAGTCTTGTCAAATCATGCATCCATTTCATTAGCTTATTTATAAAACATAAAGCAAAAATCAACTTAACTTACAGTTTAGAAATTTTTTTAAAATCTATTTGATAAAAATCACAGTATTTAGTGAATTCATGAGCTAATATATTTCATGAGATTCTGGTCAAGATCACTGGCAACTAAAGTTACAGAAGATTTATAACTGGTACTGATGCTACCAAATATGAATATTTCATTTCAGATTTTAAAGTGTCTTTGTATTTATAGAAACACAGCAAGTTATTGGTTACTGGCTACTGCTCTGAATACACAGGTTTTTGTTTTTTTTAACATTTTATGCCTTTCACATACAGAGACACAAAATGTCGTGGAAGTATTTTTTGTCCTTTTAATATTCAGAATAACATATGAACTACACACCTAAAGGAGAATGTAGAGAATAAAGCCCAGAAACATTCAACTGCTATCCTATTGAACTCCACTTGAATTGAAGAAAATACAGGGAGAGTAACCTAGAAAACCAGTTCTAGAAGCTAAACGACATCAGCAAAAACTTCCCTCTGTGTTGTCTCTGACCCTGCATCCAGCGATGCCACACTCAGGAACTTGCGCATTGTCCTCCTGGAGTGAGGGTATAATTCCTGGTGTTTGTTCAGAGACCTGACAGAGGACTATGCTGTGTGCGTATGAACATTGACTCACCAACTCTCCCATCTCTTCTGAAGCCATAAACCCAGGAGAACAATATCATTTTGGAGAGTGTCCTTAGAATTTACAAAAGATGTGTTATTTAGAATAAAAGGTAACCTTCTGAAGTGATCTGGAGATACCCACTTCGCATGATTCTCCATAACAGACTTTTGTTTGATTACTGACCACATGACACTTAGGCCTGGTGCCTCACCTTTTTCATTCTAGGTATATAGGCTTGGGGGCATCAAGCATCTGGTTGATCTTTTGGACCACAGAGTTTTGGAAGTTCAGAAGAATGCTTGTGGTGCCCTTCGAAACCTTGTTTTTGGCAAATCTACAGATGAAAATAAAATAGCAATGAAGAATGTTGGTGGGATTCCTGCCTTGTTGCGACTCTTGAGAAAATCTATTGATGCAGAAGTAAGGGAGCTTGTTACAGGTGGGTACAACACGTGACCCTATCCTAGAGGAAATGTTGAAAATAATCATGACCATGTCTTTGTATAGTGACATTGTGAAGGGTCTGGGGGCCTCTAGGACTAGGTAATAGATGAGAGGGGAGA
>RJWT010031586.1:0-14342 GCA_004365215.1 Cuniculus paca | reverse complement strand
TGTGACTGGCTGTGTAAGAAGCTAAATCTATATTAATTTGGATGCCCACCTGCCCTTTCTGTGCTTTTATTTTTCCTCCAGTGTGTTTTTTTCACCTCTGAGCTCTCGGTCCTTGGACTAATTCTTGAGATAAGGCTGAATAAAAGTTAGTTTCAAGTAAAATTAGGAAAAAATTCCATTCACAATAGCTTCAGAACAAATACATAGAAATCAACCCACCTAAGGAAGTGAAAGGCACCTATAATGAAAATGATAGAACTTTGAAAAAGATATTGAACAGGGCATTAGAAAAAGGAAACACAACCCTTATTCTTGTATCTACTGAGTTAGCAGTTAAAATATCCATAAAATCAAAAGCAATCTATAGACTTAGTGCAATCCCTTTTATTAATTAATTAATTTATTTTATCTTGTTTTTTCCAGGAATTGAACTCACGACCTTGTGCTTGCCAGGCAGGCACTTGTGCTGCTGAGCTAAATTTCCAGCCCTTTTTTTTTTTGCCTTTTTGAGACAGGGTTTCATTATGTAGTTCAGGCTGACCTTGAACTCACTTTGTAGCCCAGGCTGGCCTCAAACTCACAGTGATCTCTGTCTTAGCCTCCCAAGTGCTGGGATTAGAGGCATGTGCCACCATGTCCAGCATTCCTTTTAAAAATACCACCATTGTCCACAAAACTAAAAAATACAATCCTAAAATTCATATGGAACCATCAGAGACTCAAAATAGTCAAAGCCATCCTGAGCAAAACAAGCTAAGTTGGAGATATCTCAATCTAGGACCAAATTTCAAATTATACTACAAAGTTATGGTCACAAAAACAGACATGTAGGTCAATAGAATATAACAGAAGATACAGACAACCCAGGCACCTACAGCCATCTGATTCTTTACAAAGGAGCCAAAAGCATACACTAAAGAAAAGACAGCCCCTTTAACAAATAGTGCTGGGAAAACCATTTACCCACATGCAGAAAATTGAAACTAGTCTATTAATCTTGCCTAGTACTAAAATCAAATCAAAATAGATCAAATACCTAGATATAAAAACAGAAACATTTCAACACAGGGGAAACTTGAAATCATAGGCATAAAGACTTTCTGAACAGAATTTCAACGCACAGGTAATATCAAGAATCAACAAATGGGACTACCTCATATTAAAATCCTTCTGTACATCAAAGGAAACAATAGAGTAAAGAGGCAACCTACAGAATGGGAGAAAATTTTTTCTAGCTACTCTGACAGAGGAGTACTATCTAGAATATATAAAGAACCTGAACAACAAAAAAATGACCAATCAAAAAAAAATGGGCAAATGAATTGAACAGATACTTTTCAAAAGAAGAAGCAAAAATGAAAAAAAAAATTCAGCATTTTTTAAGCCATTACCAAAACACAAATGAAAACAACTCTGAGGTTCTATGCCATCGCAGTCAGAATGGCTATCATCAAGAATACAAAAAGCAACAAATTCTCATGACAACATAGGGAGAAAGAACCTTTCTGCATTGGTGATGGGAATTTAATTAGTAAAACCACTATGGAAATCAGTATGGAGATTCCTCAAAAATCTAAAAATAGAAATTCCATTTGGCCCAGCTATACCTTTCCTGAGTATATTCCCCAAAGATATTAAAGACACTATACTATAGCAACACATGCAAGACCATGTTTACAGCAGCCCAATTCACAATAGCTAAACTCTAGAAATAGCCTAAGTACACATAAACAGATGAATTGATAAGGCAAATGTGGTATCTATACATAATGAAATATTAGCTAGCCATAAAGAATGGAAACAAGTCATCTGCAGGAAAACAGATGGAACTTGAGACCATAATGGTCAGTTAAAAAAAAGTATACTGCAGAAAGTTAAACATCTTATGGTTTCTCTTATAGGAGAAGTCTAAACTATAAATAAATAAGGAAATGAGTAAAACTAGAGATAATAGGAAACAAGGAAACAGACTTGTTTGAGATACTGAAGGGGATAAGGAGTAGTGAGGTAAGGCAGAGGATAAAGGGATCAAAAGCCATCCAGATGTACTATGTGCCTTTACAAACTCCCTGAAATGAGCATTACTATTATGTCTCACAAACATATACTAACAAAAGAAAAAATTTCAAGGACTCACAGGAATCAGAATTTAATACAGACCATTTAGAAGGGGAGTGAAATCCATTAGAAGATTAAGGTTGGCTCAGAAGAAAGACAGCTGCAGGAATGTTTACTAACACATCAGATGGCTGGAGAGCAAAGCGTCATCCAACACTGCCAGATGTCAGATGTATTCACGTGGGCCAAGCTATGGGTACCGTTGATGCTTCATCCCCTGCCCCTTTACCGCTACCCCAGTTTACCAAGTTCTTATTTATCTTATTCTTTCACATAACGTCTGGGTCTGCTTGCTAATGCAAAAAATAATCACAGGCATAGTTTTTTTTTTTTTTTCTCCCAACGTTTCTCTCGTGAAGAGAGCTTGTAACACTCCAGAAGTCTTCCTCCAAAGGATTCGCTTGACCTTGCTTGTTTTGAGCCACTGACTACAGTTCTTGCCTTGGCTGGGACTCCTCCCTTGATTTCAGAAAAGAAATCAGAGAGTGTGGATACCTCAGAGCCATCTATTAGCTGTCCCATAAAAAGCAATCTTCATCGGCCAATAATTAGCATCTGAAATTCCTCCTCTGCCACAACACAGTAGGAGCCGCAGGGCAGAAGAAACACTGGGACAGGGCCTGGGACGTTGACTTCTGTTTGGTCAGGCCAGGTGGAACAGGCAAGTAGGGCAAAGACGCAGACCTAGATCCACTATCATCAAAGGCTCTGGGGGAGGGGAGCACCAGTCTATAACACAAACTCTGAAAACCACTGCAATATCTAATGTTCTTCAAGGTCATCTTTGAGCCCTTGTACCTTAGAACAGCTTTAACCCTCCTGAGTCCACAAGCCCATGGGAGATATAAATGGTTAACAATAAGCACATTGTATTGCTACTATTCCTGGAGAGCTAACAGATTTCTAACGGTCCTTTTGAAGAAAAGAATTACACAGCATCACAGGATGTCCAAAACAAAATGGATCACTAAGAGCCTCTATAGAGAGAAAGCAGGACTAGAGGGAAGAATATAGGTTTGGAGAAAGATCTAGATCAGGCATCTGTGAGAGCTCCAGGAAGTTACTTATGTGCTCTAAACCTCGTTCTCTGCAAATGAGGATCACACCACCCACACCATAGACCAGTGGCAGTGAACCTATGGCACGCGTGCCGCAGCTGGCTACTTGTTATCACTGAAAGCTCTAAAAAGTTTGCCATCACTGCCATAGGCTGTTGGTAAAATGCCCTGCTCTGTTTCTCGTTTAGCACTCTAAACCATAGTTATAGCATGATTTGTAGTACTCAGTAGACTACAGCACACTATAAAGTACCATAGTAATTCACAATTTAAAGCAAACTATCCTTATGTCCCTGCTGTTTTGCACCACTCAGCAGGCCCATCCTTTCATAAGTTCCAAGACCTCATATTCCTCACTGTGCCACGTACTATTCAGCTGGGAGGTGGTGGAGGTAACTTACAAGATGTACTTCTGAAGCCCAAGTCTCTCATGCTCTGTCTTCATCTAGGAGGACCCCTGCTCTGCCCTTGAAATACATGTTTTCACCTCTGTCTAGCAGGCATATCAGGTCCACTATCGCCTACTCCCATACACTCACCTCCATGTAGTCCACTTCAAAGCCATCGGCCCCTGCTAGGAAGGTCAGCCACACAGGACAGTGGTAGCATTCACATCTGCCCATTCACAAACACGATGACTTATCTCATTCCCAACCAGTGGCAAATTGCCAAGCTATTTCCAGTCACCAGAAATTCCAACCCTATGGCCTGTGTTCTAGACACAAACTTAGCCCCTAATACAAGAATAAGAACATTAGCTGGGCATGGTGGTGCACACCTGTAAGCCCAGCCTTTGGGAGGCTGAGGCAGGAGGATTGCTGAAAGTTCAAGATCAGCCTGGGCTACAAAGTGAGCTCAAAGCTAGCCTGAACAGAATAGTGAGACCCTGTCTCGAAAAGACAAATAAATAAATAAAAATAAGAACATGAATTCCCAACTACTAAATGTACACTTAATGGAGGCTTTAACCACAGACACTGACTCAAAACCTGCAGGAGCCAAAATTTGGTGTGAGATACTGAGAATGAGGCAGACTTAAAAATTTAGAGACAATTACACAAACATTTCATCTCTCATCAGAAACTCTTATTAAAACAATAAGAAATGGTTCCTGACATACATTTTATAGATGAGAAATCCAAGTTGCCCCAAATCACACTGCCCCAGAATCCAGGAATCCTGCCACCCCCTTTCCTCCCTCACCACTCCGTAGGCGCAGGCACTGCCTCTGAGAAGAGTGACCACCATTCCCTTGATACGCACTATGCCTGCTTCTTATTTTCTGAATTCGTACTTTAAAAGAGATAAATCCTCAATTAAACTTCTCATCTGTGTCAGCAAAAATACTTACAAATGAACAAAAGTGGCTTGGAAAATGAAAATCAACAGATATTTAAAAAGAAAAAAAAAATGCCCACAAGATTAGTCTGTTTGAAAAAAGTCTAACCTCATCAAGAGATTTTTACACCCACAAAGGCAGTAGCATTTCCTTACAACTCAGCATCGCAGAAGCCAAGGAGAAAACAGTAGTAGCTGGGAGAATCCAGGGTTATGGGACACTCTTCAACATTCACTTAAGTAGTTGATCAGAATGAGATAGGGTCATCTTGTTCATTGTGGTTCTCTAGGGTGAAAAATACTCCCCCACACCATCTTTTATTATCTTCTCTCTGATGATGCTAGGGTCGTGTCAATCTTCTTCCACATTTCCAGTCATCAGTATCAGTTTCCTTAGCTTTATTGATGAGAAGTGGGCTGTGCTATTTGAGGGCTCAGTCAGTATTTGTTGATGACCAATTAAGTGCAGGACTTGTACCAAGAGCTATGGAACAACAGTGTCTTACAGAACTTCCTGGAGCAGTAGAAACATTGTGTACTGTGCTGTCTCATACAATAGCTGCTGGATGCACAAGCTACTGAGCCCTTAAAATGTAGCTTGTACAATTAAGGAACTAAATTTATTTAATTGATTTAAACTCAAATGGCCACATATGACTGTAGCTATTACATTAACTACATGGCTACATGGGATACCAAGATATGAGAAAATATGGTCACTGCATGTCTTAGTCCTTTTCTTACTGTCAAAACACCAGCACTCATAACTGGAGGAGGAGATACTTATTTTGGTTCAGAGTTTTAGATGGTTACAGTCCATGCTCAGTCAGCTCCAGGGCAGAAATGATATGGCAGAGGGGAATGGCAGAGGAAAGCTGCTTATATCATGGTGGCCAGAAAACTGAGAGAAACAAGAGGAGCTGAGGAGAAAGATAAAGCCTTCTAGGTCGTACCCCCAGTGACCCACCTCTTCAGACCAGACCCTAACTCCCAACAGGAAGTCAGCCACACCACCTCTATAATTCAATCACCTTCCAAAAGCCCTGCCTATGAGCACATGAGTCCTCTGGGGGAATATTCTCAATCTAAACTGCAACATTGCATACAGGGTCTTCATATTCTATCTAGAGGAATAAGACAAGGTATTAGGGAAAAGATGTCAAATGAATGGCATGGGCAACAAGGTCTGTAGGAATTACAGAATCCAGGGGAGATGTTACAAACAGCAAAACATGACTGACAGGGCCTAGCAGGGAAGCAGGACTGTCTATGCCAGAGATGGTAGGTACTATCTAGAGTAACTCGAACTACTTGCGTTCACACAGCTCCTTAGCCACATGCATTGAGTGAGTTCATGTAAATTCACTTAGAGATAAACTGGCTATTTTTGTAGCCAGTAGAAACAGTACCAAAAAAGGGGGGGGGCAATAAAGGCAGCATTTCAGGTGACATGTAAAATCTCTTCTTTCCTTGGCAGCACACCAGGTAAGATGGTTCCAGTGGGGAATCAGAGTTTGCCTGAAGCAAGTGATCTCAAGAGGAAGAAGTAGGCAAAGCTTGAGACATCTGGCAAGCTGAGGAAGGAGAGAAAAAATCAGCTTTTGGATTACACAGATTCAAGAAAGTCTTTGGTTGATAATGATTTCACATTGGGACAAAAGGAAGGAAGAAATTCAAGATATAAGTAGAAAAATGGTCCCAGTTTGGGGCAGGACTGCCCAAGATTTGCTTTACACAGCCTTTGCACGCCAGGGGGAATTAGCTGCACTTGAACTCTTAATTTGTAGAAACTATAACAAATACGGACAACTTCTGTGTCACCATCCAGGCTATGCACATGGCAGCTACCTTGCTGCTGCATGGGGTGGCACTGTGTCACCCAGCTCCACTTTGTCCTGTTCACCTCCCTCATTCCTAATGACCATGGCTGAGCTTCCCTACTTCCTCAAAGAGATAATACTGCTCACCTGGCCCCTCTACCATGAGGAGGAAACCAAGGGAATCAGAGCTCAGAGTAGGACTATCACAGATCTGCCTTGTATGTGCTGTGGTTGCGCAGCTCCTAAGTGTTGGCCAAGATCTCTATCTCAACACCTACACTACACCCGGAGATACTCTTTTTGAATCTCTCTCAATACTTTTTAGTAGGGCAAAAGGGTCATCAAAACTGTCAGGTTTTAGAGTCCTGGACTCAAAAGTTACTATTCCCAGGAAGGCTAACTTCAATGATCAATTAGTATCTTGGGGGAGAATTTTCATGTAAACAGAAAATATTTAGAACTGTCCTGCTGGGCAAATGACAATAGGTCTGGTTCTGAAGGCTGGGCAAAACCTCTCTGGGGAACAGAGGGAATATGAGACAGAGAACATCCCTTGGCTATCCAAAGTAAAAGTGACTCTAGGTCATGATCTGACCTAATGAGGTAAGAGATGCTGCAGAGAATTTAACTGCTTAAGTCCTTGGTTCACATCCCACAACTGTCACACTGTGATTTAGCAGCTTGTGTGACTATGGGGAAGGCTCTTCACCCTTCAAAGCTTTTGCTTCCTCATCCATAAAAGGCCCTATTGACACTCACTCATTACTTGATGACTTGTTCACAGAAGATATCATCAAAGGTTCAGATATATCCTCCAGTCATGCACACGAATACCACGGACCCTCTCCTTAGAGCAGACTTTGGTTGAAGGTTTATACTCATGTGTAATTATCTGATTGGCATTTATTTTTTCTTATCTGTAAACTTCATTATAGCAAGGACTAGGGGTTTTTTTCCCTTACTATTATATCCCAAATTCCAACACACTATGCAGCACATAGGTTTCAAATTAACATGTGATTAATTGGGCTCATGTATGTGAAAATGCTCTGCAAAATATGAACCACAATGGACATGTCTGTGATTCTTACTTGGTGTTGACAATGACAAGAGAATTAATCCTCTTAGCTGCTGGAAACCATTCTGCTTTCATTAAAGTAACAAAACTGCTGTATTTGAAGGACACCGCAAGAAAAGAGACTCTTACAAGCTGCCCCACGGTGCCCTATTTTGGGATTCTCTTCACAACCATGTCAAAATACGCTACTCATCTGTGTTGAGATAGAGTATTGCTTTATTCTGATCCACAGACGGTCACCACAGGAACCTGGATGAGTCATATGGGTATTTAAAGAAGCTGGATGTCTATTGGCTAAATTTGCAGGGCACCTGGTGCTGGACCAGGAAAAATGCATTTCAGGCATGGATAGGCTGAGAAAAGCAACTGGGGTCCCACCATCCCCCACCTTTGGTTGCATCCAACTCTATATCCAAAGGGCCATGGGCATCAGGAGCCAAAGGAAACTGCACTGGCCAAAGTCCGGGAGAGCTTGCTCCCCCATGCTGATCCATTCAAGGGAACAAAGCCCTTCGAAGCTGCACTGAGCTGGTCTGGTGGTGGAAGGCCTTTATGCAGGTTTCCAAGGAGATGACTCAGATGCTGTTGCCATAGAAACTGTTGCTAGCATCTATTGTCCATCACCCCTTGACAGTAAGGAAAGGAGGGGGGACTGTGGTTTGATGGAGGAGGAAACAAGAAGAGTTGGATTTAAGTCAAGATGAAAAAAATATACTGAAGTGGGTTCCCGAAGACTTGACAAAATGTCTGATCTCCAGTAGAAATGAATTAGGGACATGAGTGTTTACGGTTTGTCACCTGTGTTGTTAAACTTGAGGTGAATAAAGCTGTACATAAGAATGCTCTCCAGTCATCTGTTGGGCCCTGTCAACTCGGATGTAAGAGGAGACGCTCAGGTGTGAGGCTCGTCAGCTTGGGTCAGACCATAACTTGTGAAATACAGGGAAATAAGGAAACTGAGGTATGCCATCTACCCAAACCTTCTTTCCTGCTGAAAACTTTCTTTGAATGAAAAAGAGGCACATCAGAAGTCTGAGTTTTACCACTATCATTAAGTGCTGATTTTTTAAAATCTAATACAAGAAGATTACAGGTAAATTTGAAAAGTTCCTAAATAATACACACATAGAAAAGCATACGGATAATGGAAGATATACTGGACTTGACATCAAGTCAGAAGATTAGAATTTAAAGGTCAGTTTCAGTACTTACTTGTATGGCCTTGAGTACTTTATTTGCCTAAGTCTCAACTATCTCTTCTAGTATACCAGGTGAGTTATTTCCAGTCTACTCCATATGGTATAAACCCTGATCAAGAAATTATGCTTCGCTTATCAAAGCACCATATCTAAAATGCCATATCCAGATCAAAAAAGACTTGATTTTGATTATTCCAGGAAAAACCATGTGGAGTAATTGTGTCACCAAGCTTTCTATATGAAGAGTAATTCATCAACGACTGTGACATTAACATTGTGGGAGAAGCCACAAATGGTGGTACAGGCTTGTAATCTCAGCAGTATGGGAGGTTGAGGCAGGAGACTCTCGAGTTTGAGCCCAATCTGGGAGACTTAGCAAGACAATGTCTCAAAATGTAAAAAAAAAAAAAAAACTGAGTTCACTGTGAAGGTTTTGGATTCAAATCCCAACTTGCAAAATACAATTACTTGCATTACAGAAGTGGAATACATGCCAAAGCCTCCTTCTTCTCAAGGGCCATTAGAGCATATATAGGCAGCAAGTCTGACAGTCTCTTCCCAAAAAAAAGAGACTTGAGAAGTTAAATTTCAATAGGGCTAAGATTCAGAAATTGTAGGAAAGATTCTCTGGAATAGTAGAGAAACACAAAATGAATCCCCCAGGTTATTGTCAAAGTTGATGCACATACAGAATGGGTATTGTGGAAGCTCTGATGTCTGGGAACTGAAGCAAGAGTAGAAATTATACCACTGCCTATCTTTTGTACACCCTTTTTAAAGAGGCCATCAACCTGGAAATTCACCTTGAGAAACAAGCACGCACAAGCTTCCAGAAGGGACTTGTAGCACGCCGTGTCTGCTCCAGGAAGGGTTCCTCGACCCTGGGCTCTCCAGGAGCCAGGCAAAGGAGCCATTCAGGTGCTCATGGATAGGGCAGTGAAAAGAAAATGCAGTATCGTTCCTCTGGTTCCGTAAAAGTTCCTTATTGATATTTTTCTTTCAAGTAACACTGCTGTGAATTGTTGGGATCCTCTCAGAGCAGGTGCCTCAGTCTGGAAGGATGAGCCACGAGCAATTATGAAAGACAGGGCAGCAAATGCCTTTTCCATCATGGGATTTGACTGGTGGCACTGGCTATTCCTACATGCCAAGAAGGAAGGACCCAAGACAATTCAAAACGTCCTAGGAGTTCTAACCCTTGTGTACAAGTCCCTCTTGATAGCCATCAGGAATCCAAAACCAGACTATCAAAACAAAACATTGCTGAAGGACAGGAGCTGATATCCTTGTGCCCAAGGGACAGAGATTCCCATTCTTCTATAGTCTCAAGTGTAATTCCTACAAAATGATTTCCAGAGCATCACAAATCCCTGAGTCCCACAATTTTGTCCAACCCTATAATGGATGTTATTTCTTCTCAAAAACAGCCCATCTGCTTCCTTGAGGTAAATCTCTCCACTAAGGAAAAGCCAGTCACGCTCCTTCCTCTCCATATCTGCCCCAACACACAGCACAGAAAGGCAGAATTAGAGTGGACGTGACACCTCCCCTACCAGGCTTCTCACAGAACAGTTAGGAAAGTGAGGCCATGAGACCCAAGAAATCCCCCACAGTCACAGAGCCACACAGGAGCAGATCTGGGTCATGAAAGCTGCTGTGAACATTCACGTACAAGATATAAGCTTACCTGGACACTTAGCAAGACCTTGTCTCAAAATAAAAAATAAAAAAGACAGCCAGCTGGGGATTTAGCTCAGTGCAATTCCTAGTACCTTAAAAAAGAGAGAGAGAGACATGTGGTCTCTTTCCTCTTGTAAATGGGGATGGGTGAATTTCATAGTGAATGTACGTTTAACATTTTAAGGCTACCAAACTTTTCTGGAGGGGATGTCCCATCCAGCAGTACATGAGCACTCCAATTCCCTCCTATCCTCATTATTGCAGTATTATTTCTACCACATTATACTACTATCAACGTATGGTCATTTTATTTCTGTGTACATTAATCTCATTTCCTTAACTAAAGAAAGAATTATATTTTTTTATCGTGGACAGAAAGAATTATATTTTTTCTTGTCATCCCAGGCACTCATGCCATAACACTCAGCACAAGCTATGACATCTATAGAAGACATCTAAAGTGTTTCCTAACAACTTCCACCCACTTTTTATGAAGGCTGTAGCTAGCCTGTGTGTTCCACAAGCAGCATCCAGTGGGCACCTCTATCACAGCGTTCATCATTCTGTACTGTCCCTATGTGCTGTCCCTATGCATGTATTTGCCTTTCTCTTCACTGAGCTGTAAGATTTCAAAGATGAAACTGCACCATGTCTCGTTTTCCATATCTCCATGCTCAACACATGTTCAAAAAAGATTAAACAAGAATATGGACTTCAACTGACCCACACATATCACAGAACCCTCACCTACCTTATGAGTAGGAAATAGTCACTCCATCCTTCCTCAAAGCATTTTCTTTCCTAAGTTCCCATTCTTGTATCTGGGAAGAATTCTATCCACAAGGCAAGGTGGCCTGTCACCTTTAGGAGGTCGACAACGAGCAATGACATCTTTACCCTCCAAATGTTCAAATGGTGGTGTAAACAGAATGCTTTAAAGGAGTTACTGGTCGAAGCTAAGTGCACTATATTAAAACTTTCAGTTTAAGAAAAA
Organism: Cuniculus paca; assembly: GCA_004365215.1. Taxonomy (NCBI): domain Eukaryota; kingdom Metazoa; phylum Chordata; class Mammalia; order Rodentia; family Cuniculidae; genus Cuniculus; species Cuniculus paca. Next base: position 3,057 of record RJWT010031586.1, on the reverse strand, counting down.
AATATATAAGCTTCATTCGTTATCACCTAACATCATTAAAATAGCAACTTAGAGGAAAGCATTACCAACTCCATTGCCAAAAGGAATACTTTATTTATTTCAATGACATTCCAACACACTCAAAAACCAACCAGTATTTTGGCCTAAACAGATGTTCTCAGTCTGACCTTTTTCTCTTCCACACCTGATTAGTTGACAGGATTGGAAAATGTCTCATTCACAAAGCAACATGGAAAAGGCAGCTGCTGATGGACACCTGGGTGGCTTCTAGTTTTGCCTACTGCAGTTCAAGCTGCTATGAATATTCACGCATGAGCCTTTGCATAGACATATGCTCTCATTTCTCTTGGATACATACCTAGACGTGGAATGGCTACACATGATAGGTGTATGTTTAACATTCTAAGAGACTGTCAGACTTTTCCAGGGTAGCTGTCCCATTCTGCATTTCTACTAACAGTGCAGGAGAATTATCATCCCCAACATCCTCATCAATATTTGATATGGCCAGTCTTTCAAATTTTTAGTCATTTTACAGTGACATAGTAGTATCCCATTATGGCTTTAATTTGAATTTTTCTTATAACTAATGATTCCGAGCATCTGTCCATGTGGTTGTCATCATTATATCTTTCCTCATGGAGTTTCTGCTCAAATCTTTTGCCCGCTTTTAAAATTGGGTTTTTAAACCAGGCATAGTAGCACACACCTATAATTCCAGCACTTGGGAGGCTGAGGCAGGAGGATTGCTGCAAGTTCGAGGCCATCCTGAGCTACATAGAGAGTTTAAGGCCTGCTTGAACTACATAGTGAGACCCTGTTTTTAATTGAGCTTCGAGAGTCTTTTCTATATTCTAGATTTAAGTCCATTAGATAGAAATGTCCACAGCAATTGCCTCACTTAAATTAAAAACAAAATATCCTACTGGTTTCCTTTTTCCTCACACCACCCTTCACTCCTCTGCCACCAAGGTAGCACAGGAATCTAATCAGCCACATAGAGCAATGGGCAGTTATGGTCTTCCCATAAGCCCCCATCGCACTGTCTGGTCATAGTTGTAAGGAAGCAGGATATCCAGAAGGAATTAACACAAATTCACTTCTACTCTGAAGATGCACTAACTGGAAGCAGGCTTTTCTGCATCTCTCTGTAATATCTGGCCATGTCTGCAGACATTTTTCTTGTCATAACTAGACAAGGGAACAGTCACTGCTGGCACCTAGTAGGTAGGGGTCAGAGACACTGATACACAAATGCACAAGTCATCCCCCTATGATAAAAAATTATCTGGAACTTTTGCTTTGAATTGATTTTCAAAGGTTGTTTTGTAGAAGGTAATATAATGCAGCAGAAATAATACTGACCTGAGAGCCAGAGAACGGGAGTTCTTTTCCGACCTGTCACTCAGTAGTTATATAAACATCAAACAAAACAATTTCTCAAAGCACCAAACATCTCATCTGCAAAAAATATGGAGCTAACCTAAATGTTCTCTATGAACGTTCCTCCAGTAGCAAAGAAATGCAATCCTACAACTGTTTATTCAAAACCACAGACAGCTTAAAACAGTTACAAAAACATCCTTAGGTTCTATGTTGAAGTTTTACAAAAGGATGACAAAGGCTGGTTCAATGGAATGGTCCTTGCGACTGTCTCAGGGTAGATATCAACTGCTGATCTCAGTGGCTGCCTTGCTCCACAGAGAGTGGAGACCAAGTCCCAGCACCTGCCCAGTAGTCTTGGGATACACAGGCTCCTTACACAGATTGCTTCACCCATCAGGACCTTCTCTGTCCTCCATTCCATCCTCACTGGCTCAACTTCAATGATACAAACCCAGAATCAAGGACAAACTCAACTTCCACAGCAAAGCAGGTGAAAATCACTCCAAGGCCAATTTGCCAAGCTGGCCTCCAAGTCAGACATGAGACTGTGCCAGTGATGTCGTGTTTCTGAAAACCCAGAGAAAGCTTTCAATAGGAGAAAGGTCATCTCATGTGGGTCTCTGGGACTCACCTCAGTCAAACAATGGCCCTTGCTACAGATGTAGGCAATACAGGCCCAGAATCCTAATCCAGCCTCTGCCATTCACGCTCCCTTTGGGGGGACGAAGATCCTTGAACAATCTTTACAACAGCTGTTTTGCAGGTTAAATGAGGTTGAAAATCACTCCTGTGGGTCCCTGCCAGAGCGCAGAGACAGCCAACATCTCGGACAGCCCCTGGGTAAAATTCTTTAATTTCAAACTGACTAAAAATTAGAAACATTAATTAAGGAAGCACATTTACCAGGAACACCTTGCCTCTCAGAAGGAGTCCCAGGAGCTGCCCCTAGACATCCTGGTGAAAGCATCATGAATTCTGCCTTAGGTGATGGGTTGAGAGGAGGCACACAGCTGGTCCCTAGTGAGGGGGAAGGGATGCTGCTCTTCAAAGCAGACTGACCTGAAGGAGACTTTGTCCTCCTCTCTGTGTGTCTTCCCCACAAGGTAAGGGCACACGATTAGGCACCACCATCTCCCCTGCCTGTTGCTCTTCTATGAAGGGAAAGGAAGGCTCCCTATATGCACACCCACAGGAAAGAAAGACAGCAAAGGTAAGACACAGAGCGTGGAGGCAAATTCCTTGATCTGTGAGAGGAAATGTTCTTTCGCAGGAGCTCATCACCCACTGCCCTTCACAATCACCTAACCTCTTTGGCTTCTACTCCCTGACATCCAACCGGTGCATGGCAAGACTCTGAGGAACTTGCTTTTGTCTTCCAGCTCCAGCTTACTCCTCTTACCCCCACAGACCCGCCTGCCACAACCCTCAGCCCACATGCCTGAAGCAAAGCCACTGTAGACTTTTGCAAACAGCTTAACTAATCAGGATGTCAGGCTTAAAGCAGAAAGCACTATTCATTACCAGTTTAAAGACCGAGAACAGGAGGCTCCATTAGGGACAATCATAACTTCTCGTTTAATCAGGCTCCTGCTTTGCCTGCTGTTTGAGTAGGTGTGTGTGAATGTGCATCGGGGTGGGGCGCAAAACCCGAAGCAAGATGTAAACTAAATT
>RJWT010031585.1:0-14337 GCA_004365215.1 Cuniculus paca | reverse complement strand
CTGCTATAATCTTCTCTACCTAAAGGATCTCTGAATGCAGAAAAGCCACATTCCTTCCACATTCCCTTCAGACTTCAGTAATCGGGAACTAAGCTCAGTCCAAACCAACTCAACAATACCCCTTCTTGAAGGGGTCCCGCCCAGCTCAGCTTGCAGTCAGAGCCAGACCAGCCTGTCAAACACCCAATCACCATCTAGGCCTGCTTCCCCGTGTCGTCTGTGCGAGTCCATTCATCCATCTCAGAGTGCTGCCATAAGCATTCTCTAGCACCAGGTTTCCAGCACGCCTTGCACAGCGGGTATTAAAGGTCATGGTTGCAGGAGTGAGCATGCCAGTCTCAGATATACACATGATGATGGGATGGGATGAAATAAAGAACTCCACCCCCAAATCCTGCAGGCTGACTTGGCAAAAACTGATCTGTGACAATCGGCTCACTATCAAAGCAACCACCAGGGCCACTTCTTAACACTGCCATGGGTACTGGACATGTAGTCACCAGGGTGCCTTCTTGGCTCCGAAAATGGATGCAGATGGTGGAATAGTCCAGGTAAGGAAAACTGCACCATAACTCCAAAGTTAAAACAATATTGTAATATAAATTTCCAGGACATTTCTCTCACGACAGAGAAAGAAGGCTCTACTTTTGTTTTGACATTTCAGTAAAAGGATTTACAGTATTCAATTGTTCTGCTAATTCAGGAAAAAAAAAAAATCTGGGGCCAGAGATTTAACTCAGCAGCACAAGCGCCTGCCTGACAAGCACAAGGTTGTGAGTTCGATCCCCAGTACCAAAAAAAAAAAAAAAAAAAAAGGTTCTGAGCCAGGCAAGGTGACTCACCCCTGTAATCCTAGCACTCAGGAGGCTGAGACAGGAGGATCGTTTCGAGTTCGAGACCAGCCAGGGCTACAAAGTGAGCTCAAGGCCAGCCTGAACGGCATAGAGAGACCCTGTCTCAAAAAAAAAAAAGGGCGGGGAATCTAGCTCAGTGGCCTAAGTGAGCCACAAAAAAAAAAAAAAATTCTGTACTCCTTCCTATGTACCTTGCTAGTAAGAGTATCATTTAAAATGCTGAACATTTTAGCTACTGAAAAATGAACTTTAAAATTTAATCTACATTGTTAATAAATTGAGGCTTTCAATAATAAATAATTGCCGCTGGTGGTAACATATTGCCAAAGGAGGAACTCCTGCTCATTATGAAGTAACAAGTTAACTAAGCATATTTGTAGACTTGGGGGAAAAAAACTTCTTTAAAACTGGGGATAGAACCCAGGGCCTTTGCACAGAGCCACATCTCCAGCCTGTTTTAAGAAGGAATTTCACTAAAATTGCCCAAGCTAGGCTTGAACTTTGGGCAAAAGGCTCTAAGAATTGAAACAGGCAGTTGTTACCAGACAATGTTTCTAATTTAATTCCCTACACACGGGGGAGAAATTAACACCAGATTGGAAAGGAAAAGCAGAGAATAAGGCAAATTACATACAGGTCAAGGAAGTGTACCTGGAAAACTCAAGATATTTAATATTATAAATTTAGCAACTTCAAAATATTAAAATGCCAGTCCTTCAAATACACTTATTTGCTTATTTTTTATACAACATTTTATGAAAACTAAAGGCTGGAGATGGAGCTAATGGCAAAGCACTTGCCTACCATGCACAAAGCCCTGGGTTCTATTCCCAGCACTGGGGAGGGGAAAAAAAAAAAAACACTCAGAAAACTGAGACTGGCTAAACATAAAAATAATTAGAATTTGCAAAATGTGTTTACAGTTTTTTCCAAGGTAGTCAATTAAAATAGTATGCCTTTAAAAATTCTTTTTAAGAGGATATGATTTCTCCCTCAATTTTTCAACTTCTGTGAAATGGAGATCAATTTAGATACTTTTCAGCACATATGTATTACTTTAGAAGCTTTAAGAATCACATCCTTAAAAAAAAAAATCACATCCTACTGTATAATTTGACCCCTACCAAAATTCCCTTCTAGTGCTAAATCAGATCCTTGAGATAGCTTTCCAATTATTCTAATGAAAATTAAACACATACAGAGAAATCTACAAAAATCCAAATCATTCTCATTCTTAACAGTACTCGGGAAAATGGAAGAGTTCAAATTAGAAACAGGAATACAGACGATGTTTTTGTCCGCATCTACCCATTTTTTTGACTTCTATTAGTGCATGTGTGTAGTACACAGTGATCACATTCACTGTAGGGGGGGTCTGAACATGTACAGGACACACTTCAATTCCCTTCTTTCTCCTCCCTCTCTCCTGTCACCATCTATCTCTGCAGATCAAATCCTCCTGCCCTCCAGAACACACAGTTGCACCAATTCTTAAACAGATACAGGCAGCCCTGGTTTGAATTAACTTCAAGCTTATTGTTTGGCCTGGTAGGGGGGGGGGTGGGGTCGGAGGAGAAGCAGAAACTAACCCCACTTGCAAAACCCAGGACAAACCCACCCCAGCACCACTGGGAGGGTCCTGCGCCTTTCCAGTTAAGAGTTACAGTCTAAAACTGCCTGCGCTAGAGAAAGGAGCTATTTCTCCAAAATAATTCAGTGGCTGAAACTGTGCAAATATTTTGTAAAGTGACACACTACATATGCTCTCAGAGAAGAGAAAACCCACTGCTGAAGTAGCACAAATATTCCAGTCTTTGCCTTCTCTGGGTGGTTATTTGTAAGCAAAAATACACCAAGCCATGGGGTGAGCATGGACAAAGGCGGTGTTTGCAGAAACCTGCATAACTTTGGAATGAGAGGACTTCTGGGCATTTGCTCAGTATTCTAATACCCACTGTTCAGCTAACAGAGTAAAGGCAAATTCCTTTCCTCGCAGAGGCGCCCACCACAGCCTCCTAACCCGGACAGCGGGGAAGGCACGCTGCACCCGGGCGTGTGGGCAGCTGCTTCCACCTATCCTGATCATTCATTCACTGCCTCCTAAAACCCTGCGGATTCCCAAAGACTGCTGGCTGAGACTTCCTTGCTGTTGTAGCAACTTGACCTGCTCTGCAGAGACTATTTGCTGGGAGAGCTTCCCACATATACAGACTCGATTCCTTCCCACAATTATCATCAACACGTACCCCTACCATAAATTTAAATGCAAGGGTAAAGGGCAGAAAATGCCTAATTATATTGCAGCCCCGTAAATGTAAAACGAAAAGAAGTTGTATTCATATGTATAATGTCTTTCCCCCCCAATAATGCGGTGAGAACGGAAAAAAAATACATAAATTAGCTCACCTTTGCCTTTTGGGGACCGAATGTTCAACTTCTATGGGTTTCCCGTGCAGTTCCGTTTTACCTGCGGACACAGGAAAGATGAGACTGTCGGTCAACTTCGGCGGCTTTCCCCGCCCTGAAGACTTGCACAGCTTACTAAGTGGGGACACGAACGGCTCCTGAGACTCTGAATGGCCCTCAAGGCTGAAAGGGAAGCCAGACGCCGCGTGGGTGGGAAGCTGACCCCTGCGGGTGGGTGTGGAGTTTTAGTCCACAGAGGGTCGATCAGAGAGCGAGGTCCATGTGCACCACTCCTTCAGGACACTCTCGCCCTGCCCGCTGTCGCCCACCTCGAGTCACCCAAGCCCACCAGGCCTGCACAGCGACGCGGCCGCTCTCACCGCCCAGCACACTCCCCGGAGGACAAACCCGGGCAGGGGGATGCTGGCTTGCTTCAAGAGGGGCGCCCGGCCCTCGTCTCTGGTTTCAGCCGGGCCCACCGGGCACACTAGGCGGTGGGTTTGGAGAGGATCCGAGTGGCAGTAAGGAAGGGGTCGGAGCCAGCAGAGGAGAAAATAAAAGGCGAACGGCCAGAGGTGCAGCTCAGCACAGACCGCACCGGGCGCCACCGGCCTGCAGCCCGGAGTTGATAAAGGGGAAGCCGAAAAGCACGGGGCCCAGGGGGACCCCAGCGCAGGCTTCCCCGTGGGCGTCCGGGCCCGAGCGCACCGGCCGCCCCGGAGGCCGCGGCCCCACGCCGGGCCCCGAGGAGAGGCGGGTGGCGCGGCGGCGGCTCCCTCTCCGCCCACCTGCCCCCTTCGCTCTTCGGAACGGGTGAGGCGGAGCAGGGACGCCGGGCGCACTCGCTCCCCGCCCGCGGGTGGAGGGGACGCGCGGGGCCGCTCGCGCGAGGCACAGCCCGCGGCCTCACCGCGCGGCCACTTTCCGCCCCCCACGCCGGCAGACAGCGAAGCCAGCGCCGCCTGGCACCACCGAGAAGCAGGAAGGAGGGACGCGCGGCGTACGCGCTCGGGGCCGAGGCCCGCGGGGCCGGGCCGGGCCGGGGTCGGGGCCTGGAGCCCGGGCGGGGCGCGAGACGAGCGCCTTCCGCAGCCCGCACGGTCCTCGGCGGCCCCGAGCGCGCGCCCGCCCTCGCCCGCAAGCCCGGCCCGGGAGCGGAGCGCGGCCCCGGCCCGGGCGAGGCCGAGGGGCGCGGGAGCCTCGCCCGCCGCCCGCCCGCGGGCCCCACCTGAGAGCGCCTCGATGGCCTTGAGGGCCCAGCCCTCGTCAGGGCAGTCCACGAACGCGTAGCCCGTCTTCACCAGGAAGGGTCCCGACACCGGGATCTTGGCGTCCTTGAAGATACTTTCGAGGTCCGAGGGGGCGGCGTTCTCGCTAAGGTTCCCAATGTACAGTTTGTTCATTGTTAAGAGTGGTTGGTTTAAAAAAAATTAATGAGAAAAGCGAAAAATTAAAACCACCCACAGTGATGGATAGATCCGGCGGGTTTTGTTTCCCCTCGTCTTCTCGCCTTTAAAATACACAGCACAGAAAGAACCAAGCGCTAGAACGAGGAGCGGAAAATCAGATCCGAGGGTTCTTGTTTTTCCTTTTCTAGGTATTAAAAAAAGGAGAAAGAAAAAAATCCAGCCACAACCCAAACGCAACGACGAGTCTTCCTAACTCTGAGGAGGCGGGATTAGCAAGAGAAAGGAGGAGGAAGGAGGAGGGGAAAAAACTACTTTTTGTCTCTTCCTCCCCAACCCCTTTGGCACGGCCAGCGGACTGTGAAAATATCACACTACGTGCGGCAGGCGCCGCCTCCCCAGAAGAACCCCGAAGGGTGACTGGCAGGAGGGACGGAGGGGAGGAGGAGGGAGGCGCAGGAGGCGGAAAAAATCCGCTCCGAGTGTCCGGCTTTTTGAATGAGCCACGTGTTCAAACTACAAATCAACGTCTCACGTGAGGAATCCCAGCGCCTCAATTAGAGCGGGTTTCGGAGGAAAGGAAAAAAAAAAAAAAGACCGAGCGAGAGGAAGAGGGGGAGGGGAAACGAGACGGGGCGGGGGACCTGAGGTGGGGGTGGAGGGGGTTGCTCAAGCGGCCGCAGCCGGGGCGCAGGGACGCCCGGCGCGGGGAGCTGATTGTCACCGCCCGAGTTTAGTAAGGGGTCATCTGGCCGGGGCGGATCCGAGGAGGGAGGGTTAGAATACTGATTATTTTTCTTTAAATAGGAGCTAGAGATAACTAGACAGTTCCTCAGCTCTAGTGACCGTAATTTCAATCATTCGATTTTTTAAAAAATAAAACCAAAGAGTCACAATCTCCAAGTCGTCTGGTGGCTTTGATGCCAAGAGAAGTGTAACCCTGGCCAAGCACGGGGCACATTTCCAAGGCTGGCAAGGACGGAAGCGCACAGGGGGAGGGGGAGGGGTGGGGGTGGGAGCGGGCAGACGTGCCCCACCCTCGGCACCCTCACCGGGCCCCGGGCTTCGGGGGAGCGGGGCGCCGGGGCGGTGGGGGAGGGGAGCCCGCGGCGTCCTGGGCGGGTGTCTGGCGACACCTCCTCCGCCTCGGCTCGCGGTGGCTCAGGGCTGCGCGTTTGCCATTGGCTGCTCGATTCAGAAAAGGATCGGGGATAAATGAGGCCGGGGGCGGGCTTGGCCACCGGTGGGGGAAGGGAGCGCAGGGGCGGTGGTTCCTGGCTTGGGCCTGGGGACGCAGGGGGCCTGGGCTGCTGGAGGAGAGAAGTCCGAGTGGGGCAAGTCGGTACTTGAGGGGAAATCCTTTCGTGCACAGGGGAGAGAGAGGGTAGGTTCACAGTTTAAATAATTTTAGTTGGAGAACTTGGGACTCAAACAGGAAGACCGCTCTGGGTTAGCCCTAGGTGGCATTCGCGCTTGAGAAACTGTTCTAGTCTCTCTGCCTGCATTTGACCATGCGAGCCATTCATAATTTTCCTCGTATGTAAGGAGTACAATGGTTGGGGGTGGAGGGTCTGGGCCCGGTGGAGCCTTCCTGGGCCAACTAACTGAGCTGGCGCCCAGGAATACGGAAACGAAGGCAGTGCTGGGGATCTTGGGCAAATCTCTGCCGTGTAATGGTTGTGTACTCCAAGGATTAATTTTGTTATCAGATACTTTTGATGTATTTTTAACAGGTATTTCATAGGAAAGATATAAAATGCTAATTTTTAGAAAGTAAAATTCTATACAGCGTGAAAATCTAAACAATCTTTAATGACTTCATATTAAGGGAAAGTGAATAGAGAAAATACACTGGAACATCTTCAGTAATTGACAAGTCACAGCTCACTTCTTTGTCAAAAATCATACGTAGTACGCAAGCGTATTTCCCTATCAAAAGATGAATGGGAGATTAAAGCATGGGGAAAACTGTACAATATTTAATGTATTTACATTTTCGTCTTTTAAAAAAATTTGATTTTTCTAAGTAACCGGAAGCTCTCAGGTCATCCATTTTAAATGCAACTGTTCTAACTGGTTTTTCTTTCCCAGCAAGCATATCCAACTTTATAAACGTAAACACACTTTCACGGTATTTTCATTTGTTTAATTTAGTGAAATGTTTTTATTCCATCAGAGGGGACAAACACGTTCTTGTATCAGAGTTTAGAACTGTATTATGAGCTCCATCTGTAAAGTACATTTTGGTGGTTAAATTTCTCCTTATGGTTAAGTTTAACTTTTTAGAAGAGCTTTTTTTTCTTTTTCACGATTTTTAAGAGAAAAATTATTCAGAAAAGGAAAAAAATGTATCCTTGTGACTTCCGTTGATGCAGAATGTCCTTGTTAAAAATACGAATTTGTTTTTCATGTACCTGTTGCGTGTGATAAAAAGCTATCTTGAGAAACATGTTTTTATATTTGCTTTTCTAAAAGATCACTTTAAATTAGTCCTGGTCACTGAACTCTTTGAAATTTTTCATAAGAACAAACTGTATGTGCTCAGCTTGAATGGACTGAATGGTGGCTGTGGATTGTTAGCTGCACTCTTATTAAAACTGAGACCTAAGGAAATAACTAGTCTTTAACCATGGGATACATTGTTTATTTTCCATAAATACTAGCCCGTGCTTATCTGTCACTATCAAACAAGACGAACAGCTGGAATTTCAAACAAGTGTGTGCTGTTTTGATGAAATATGTTCCTGGGACTCCTGTGAACTTAATCTGTGTATTATTGTAACAAACTGGATACCCCATCCAGGACCTTAAAAACACACGAGTAATACAAGCTCAGACATCAAAAAAAATGAGGTGGATACAGCCCACTTCCAATCTTCCAAGAATTTAAGGGATAAGTATATATATTCAATGGCTAAGTAAAAAGATTATGAATTTTTACTGCACTTCAAGAACAAGAATTTCTCTGGTACAATTTCAAAAACGAATATGCTGTCCGTGTAGCTTCCACTCTTTTAATGAATCTCACACAAATTAACTGCACATGGGCCACTCCAGGTTTTTCCTGAGACAGTTGTAGTTTCTAATTAATATTAATTTCACCAAGCAAGGACCTTCCATCCATGTTTTTACTCTTTGGACAGCTACCTCCTCTTTATCTGCTGATCTGAAGGCAATAAAACTCTTTTTTGCTGGTCGGTGTACTATTCAGGAGAAATGGAGGTCGGTTACAGTTGCATATCCACAGGTTGAGGGTGAAGGCTGGGCAAGCAGAGGGCAAGGGCAACCCCGGGGCTCCCCTTCCCCACACCGGGCCTCAGACCCAAACGCGGCGGACACAATTACCGCCGCTCGCCTGGGCCTCTCCTGGACTCTGATCTGCTTGCACCAGAGGCGTGATCGGTGGTAACCTGCTCTCCTCCGGAGCCTGCAGTTCGTTTTTAAAATTGTTAAAAATGGTGGCCCCGGAGGTGGGAACAGAGGGGTTTGTTTTGTTTCCTTTTTCCTCCAGCTTCGCCCAGGGAAAGAAGGCGGGGTCCGCGCAGCTCGCCCTGGGGAAGGTCTTCCGTCGGCCCCGACCCCTGGGCGCCCTCCCCCTGGGCCTGCCGCGGGACGGCGAAGCGCGAGGCCGGGACTGACTGGCGGGCCCGGGGGGCTCCGGGGCGCCCCCTCCGCGCGATCCCACCTGAGCCTCCCGGCGCGAGCCGCGGGAACAGACGGGCAGCGCGCGTCCGGCAACCCCTCCGCACCTCTGGCCTCCGTTTCTGCACGCGAGCGGCGCCCTGGAGCTCGAGGATGCTCGGTACCCACGGAGAGAGCACAGGAAGCCCTCGCCGAGCTCGAGCTTCTGCCCTGGGCGGGGCCCGGCCGCCCGACGGCCCGCGAAGGCGCCCAGGGCGGGGCTCCGGCGAAGCCCCGCCGACTCCCAGAGCCCAACTTGAGCCACAGGCGCCGGGAGAGACCCCGCCCCTGGAAAGGGCGTTCCCGCTCCCGATTGGTGGAGGAGGGAGCCTATCACCGTCGGTCGGCTCCGCCGGAGCAGTTTGCTGGTTCCCATTCATTGGTCCGGGAGCCGCCCTAGGGATTTCCATCTTTTGTGGCGCGAAAATAACCCTTTGCTCCCTCGTAGGTTTTGTTGTGGCTGAGCGTGGGGTGGGGTCCCCCTCTCCTGGCTCTCTTTCTCCCAGCCCTTTAACTGCTGGCCCCCAGCCCCATCCCCCAGGGAAGGAAGAGGGGAGTTAGGGCACAGCCCTGCGCCCGGGAGCGCAGCCCGCCCTCGAGCTGACCGCGTGGCGCCCGCGGCCCCCTGCTCCCCTCCCCCACGCCAGCCCCCGAGGTCCCGGCTCCGCGCCCTGCTCGGCGGCGGGAGCATCTTAGCGTTCACGTGTCTTTAGAAAGTCTAAGGCGACCGCAACAAAATACGTTTCCAGGTGCCTGAACTTTCCCTGAGCTTCCGCGGATAGTTGACTCATTCTGCCCCCTCCCTTTCTAACCCCTTTGTGGTCCACCGGGTTGTCTCAAGCGAAACCAAACAAACCCTCCCAAAAAAAGCAAACGAAAAATTCCAGTAAAATCAACTTTGCCGAGACCACGTTTTCGTTGAAGCTGAGACCGACCGTGAAAGATGAACGATTTCTGTAGCTGAAATGATCTAATTTTACTGATGTTTGATGAAGGCGGCGAGACAAAATAAACATGAATTCGGCTTAGAAAAATACGAAACAAACGAAATAATCATATTTAATGTGGTTAACTGAAAAGGTAAAGAGCTACAGTGGTGGTGTTCCAAAGACTGTCACCTTGGGTAGGTTTGTTGTATCCTATAAATAAGTTGCTATTGGTCTTCTCAGAAGTAAAGATCAGAACTGTAGTGACAGAAAGAAGGAAGTATAAATGTGTTTGGTGTATCTAACTCCAAAACAAAACTACCAGTCTTGCTTTATTTGAACAAAAAGAAAATGTACCAGTTAGGAATATACTTTAATAATGTGTTCACATAATTTAATTGTTCGTCTTGTAAGTCTTGATAAGATACTCAATTTGGTTAAAAATCGGTAAAATTCCTCAGTAAATATTAAAAACTTTGTAAAAATTGGTTTAAATAAAAAATTTAGAAATTTTTTTTCTGTATTGTTAACTCTTAGCTATAGTATGCTGCATCATCTTCTATAAGTTCTTTTTTGAAAAACTGATTTACTCCTGTACTATTTAGCTTTAATCTCTAAAAACTAAATATAAACTGTCATGTGCCATAATACTAACATAGTTATTTCAGCGGCTTTCAAAAACTGAGTTAATTAGTAAAGAAAAACTTTTAAAACAAAAATAATCATTACATATACTTGGTTAGCATTTTGTATAATTCCACTACATTATTTATGTGACTAATGGTATTTTTTAAGCTTCCTTGTAAAATTTCTCAGAAACATCAGGATCATTCACAAATGGTTTGAGTTGAACAGGTTAATTACTGCTTAGAGTCTGAATGTACAGTACAGTACTAAAGATAATAAAGTTAATAATTTCGATAACCCTTTAAAACCTAAGAAATGTAAAATGTGAAGGTGTAATTATTTGTAAAGTGATTTTAGGCTGAGGATTATGTAACCCACAATTTTAATATTTTGACATGATACAGTAGAAAAATTTTACTCTTTGGAGTAAAGTTGTAATTGTAAAATAAATTCCACAATTAATCTGGACAAGCCAAAACTGTAAAACCTGGAATATTTTCAAATGTTTTCTCAGACTCAGAGATTTATCCAGTCAATGTTTTTCTTAAGAAATATTTTTCTTTATTCTGGTTGAAAGAAATTTATTTTTTAAATTTTCCACTACTAAGAATGGCAATTTTATCTCTGTGGTACCCCTTATATGTAATTGTTAAAGTACTAGATAAGCATGAGGTGAAAACTTTAAAATACTCATTTTAAAGGAAGGGGAGAAAATGAGAAGTTTAATGAAAAGACTTCATGGTAATTGGCAAGTACATTTGTGTTTGCAGATCAACCTTAGCGAACAAAAGACAGAGGCATTTGTTTGTGGGGGGAGGGGCCTGAGGGTACTGGGAAGAGTTAGGCGTTTAAACTTATTCATTGGTTGCAATTCATTTATTTTGCATGTTGCCTTGCTAAGGGGGAGATGAGTGGAGTAGAGAGAGCATGTATTAACTAATTGTGTGAAGTGGGACAGTAATCCAACCATGAAACCTCACTAGAAAGAACAGTAAGAACTGCCCTCCCACTAAAATCATCTAAAGGCTAAGCACATGCTGAAGTTATAACTAGTTTTCAACATTTTCTAACATGAATAATTAAAAGTCAAATCTTAGGCTACTGTTTTCATAGTTGGAACCTTTGTTTTCTTGACCATTTGTATTCCAGAATCCCATTCCAGAAAACTTAGGAATTATAAGTGTCCTTAATGAAACATTTCATGACACACACACATATGCACACACACACATTACACACACACACACACACACACATAGTGCCTTCTAGGTGATCTTGGAGGTGAACTGATACTGTCTATAAAGTTAATATTTTAGGTATAATAAAAATCATTTTAAAATTTCTTACTTGCAAGAATAGTCCTGGATAATTACCATTCCCACTTTGACTCTAAAATCCATCCCTTCCTGAGTTCACTTTGCATTTTGGTCCTGAGCTTCTCTGAAGCCTGATGAGCTCAGATTTAAAGAGGGAAGCAGTAAGCTAAGTCAGAGTTTTTTTGGTTTTTGTTTTTATTTTAAAAGAGCTGAAATTCATAATCTGGGATTATAAGGAATAACAGAAAAGGAGAGAACCTAATCTGAAATCGTTATCAAATTGGCACTATAAGAATTTGTTCTTTCAACACATTCATTTAAAACATTTACTTCTTTTCCCTTTGTAGTAGATTACCTAAAAATGTAAAAACTGATAGTATTTTGTTCCTTTTTCTAAACTGATTTAAACTTAATGATCAGTTATTTTTAAATTAAGACTACTACTGCCTACCCAAAGGCAAAATTTTGTTTGAAGTGAGGTTCAGTCTAGTATCAGTAGTTGAAACTTTAGATATCCAGTGGTTATATAATTTATTTTGGGGGGCTCTACTGTCAAAGTTTTTCTAGTTTTTTTTTTTTTCTTTGAAGGCCAAATTATTTCTATCTTGTAATCTGAACTGTTTTTCCTAGAATATTATAATACTTGAAAAGTAATTTTTTTCTTTTTCTTTTTTTTTTGTACTGAGAATTGAACTCAGAACCTCACACTTGCCAGACAGGCACTGTGTAGCTGAGCTCTATCTCTGGCCCAGAAAATAATTTTTTAAAAAAAATTAAAAAGTAACTAAATATTGGTGGAGATATAGGTCAGTAGTAGAGCACTTATCTGAAAGTAACTAAATCTTAACTCTGTAAAATACAAGTAAACACTTTAAAATATGCATGATTTGATATAAACTAGTATGAAACATATTACTTATTGAATATCCTCCATTAATCTAAAATAACTGTATGGTCCCTGGTTTATAAGCAGTCTGACTCTAATCCAGCTATTAAAATCAAAATTCATAAAAATGATACTAACAAAGTAAGATGTGATCGTAGTCAAGTACAAATATCGTTGTATCGTGTCAGAAACAGATATGATTGCAATTATATTCCAAACATTTTATTAGGGACAATTAAGTTCAGAACAATGTCACCATCTTTTGTTTTTGTTTGTTGAAAATTGCCTAGATTTTTGCTCTTTGGCTCTATTACTGTGTCTCTTATAATACTTTCCTATACTTTTCTCTTATAATTATACTCTTATAATACTTTTCTATTTCTTTGCTACAAAGTTCCAAAGACATCTTTGGTGTTCATTAAGTGATATTAATAAAAAAATTACAAACAGAAACTAAACTATCAAAATTTTAGTATAGTAGACTTTGGGTTCTTATCACTGGCAGCCATAGAAACATATTCAAAGTTTATTGTGATCCAGAGCCAATATTATGAGGTTTTAGAATGGATTAAATTAATTTTGTTTTAAATATTAATAAAACAAAAAAATGAGTAAGGGTTTAAATCTAGAAAAATACACAATAAGGTTAAAGGCAGCATCACTCTGTTCTCTCAACAACAGTCTTCCAGTTGAGGGCAGTTTTGTCCAGTATGGAATGCAGTCAGGGTGTGCAATTGGATACCAGATATCTACATATTCCTGCTGGGGAGCCCTCTGAGGAGCATTGGTGAAGGAACAGAGCAAGATGCAACTCGTGTTTAAATTCTAAGGTTGCACGTTAAAACATGCAAGAAAAGCGCTATTTTTAGAATGTCTTAACCATCGGAAATGTTCAATATGATGTTTTTAAAGCTGGAGGGATGAAACTAACAATACAGACTGAATTGGATTAAGAGACTATTAGTATATAAATGTAAGAACTTAAATAATATAAGTCTATTTTCAAGTTTATATCTTTCTGGACCTTGGTTTCTTTTTGTGTGTGTGATTTTCTATTATTTTTTTTAAAAACTGTTATATTTACTTGGGAATACACACAAAACATTTGACATTACTAAAACATAAATGTAATCAGGTTAAAAAATAACAGCATTTTTTTTGGTACCAGGAATTGAACTCAGGACCTTGCACTTGTCAAGCATGTGCTTATGCCACTGAGCTATATCCCCTGCCCTGAAAACTGATGGAAAAAAAACCAATAGAAGTAATAGTGGTCACATATTTTTAAAATGTTTAATTCACCTACCAGATATGTAGATAAATGCCAAAATAAATATGTAGACAAATATAACGTGATTTGTTCCACCTCTTTTAATTGTGCACGTGATCAAACTGTGGATACTTTAATGAAAGTAAACAGTATTATTTGAGAAATGTCCTCATGGAAGGGCCAAAGATACTTGCCTGCTGCTGTTGAGAAAATAATGCTTTATGAAACTTAAATGTGTAAAAGAAACTCAGATTTTAAGTGAAACCTGGGTCCTGTTATATACTTGTTCTTTATTGGAGATTAGGGAAGCTGATATTAAAGTATAATGTTGTTTCAGGGCAGATTTCAATAGCTATTAGTGGCTCAACATGAAGAGTGATATTTCAATGAAATGATGCTCCCTTCATATTACTGTTCTTTAGAAGACTCTTCTTCTTTGATTAGCAAAATATTTCTATCTCAAAAAAAATTCCTAAATTATTTCATTACAAAGTGGAGGGAAAAGTCATATTCCATTAGGATACCAAACATTTTAACCCTTAGAGCCTTTAAACAGATAAAAAATGACCATTTGCTTTTTAAACAAAAGTTTATTTTTGTTACAGTAAGTAATGTGTTTCTTTTCTTTATTTGTTAGGGTTTTTTTTGTGAGGTTTTCTGATAATATATTGACAAGATGAATTAATATCTGGGCAATTAATAGTATTAAATATGTTATAGCCAAGCATGCAGAGGTTGCATAAGCAAAACAAAATAAAATAAAATCCTCAGGTTTATGTAACTGTTGATTATGCTAAAAATTGAAGTTTCTTCTCATAATGTAGTCAAGTGATCACCTTACAGTCTTTATTGTTCAAAATCTGTAAGAGCATCCGGGCGTGATGGCACAAGCCTGTAATCCCAGCACTTGGGAGGCTGAGACAGGAGGATCTTTGCAAGTTCAAGACAAGCCTGGGCTAGGAAGT
>RJWT010031584.1:0-14345 GCA_004365215.1 Cuniculus paca | reverse complement strand
CCCGTGGACCCTTATGTAAGTACCGACTCCCAGCTATAACCCATCACAGCAGCCCAGGCCTTTTCCCGAGCACATCGCCTGTGTGCCCAGTCTCACTCGCAGGTGGAGCATGTTGCTGTGTGTGATGAGCAGGGATTACCAGCTGTGCCCCAAGCCGGTGCATGGGGCTGGGGCTGGGCATCTCCATTGCAAACATCCTTTCTGTCTGTTTCAGTGGAAACATTGCATGTTCTTGTTTCCTCTCAAAAGCGAGTGTGGGAGGCAGAGCTCTGTACCTCTGGCGTCTCTAGAGACAGCTTGAAGGGGACAGAGGTAGAGCTGGCCTGCAGATGATGGGTAAGCAGCAAATTTGAGAGGAAAACAGCACTTTAAAGAAGGCAGTGAGGGGTGGAAAAGAAAAGTCCCCATCTGCTCCTGGAGGTGGTGGCAGAGCTCGAGGTGGTCTTAAGCATCAGACAGAAAGAACAAGTTAGGCCCTGCTGGCAAGTTCAAGGTGGGCACCCTGTCCTTAGTCCTGCAGAGAAATGCTCAGAGCCAGTGGAACCTTCAGGATGCCCCTGTGGCCGGAATGAAGGGAGCCAAACCATCACGACTTAGCAGCCACAGGACACTTTTCCTGGGACCGCTTGACTGGGGCTGGATCACGCACCTCCTGTTCTGATCCCACAGGCCCTGTGCCGTCTCTGCTTACAGTACGGCTGCCCACTTTGGGGTCTGCCCAAATCATGGATGACCCCGCTGTCAGCAGCTAGATGGTACCTGGATTCCTCTTGTGGCATTTGGATGGATGTTTTACACAGGGTCACCTTTGCACGTGCTTGGGGCTAACCTCACAGAGTATCATGCAGGAACACTGACGTATGATAACCAGCAGAGAAGGGATCATTAAGTAGTTTTGTATACACTTACCTCCCAAGAAATCCCCCAACAAGATTTAGATCCTTTCTACCATAGGTTTCACCTTTCTTCTACCGAGGAAGGCTTCAATAGTCCGAACAGTATGTGTGCACATGGTGGCCTGGATGCCACCCTACTGGAAATTCTGAGCTGGTCAGTGAGTCTGAACAGCGTCTTGGACATTATGCCTTTTAAAGTCCCAGATGATATGGATGCATGGGATTATCCATTTTATTACTGAAAGAAGAATACTGATACCTATGCCCCTACCCACGCCAGTTGCTGATGATTTTAATGGGCATCTGGGCTAATGAGTAAAATCTGAAGATTCAAATCTCTTATTAAAAAGAATAGAGCTGCAAGATTCGTAAACATTTGTGACCTTTGCTATTTCCTTATTTTTTTCTGGAACCTCCCTGACAGTGATGGTGGCATCCATGAGTCTTTGTGTGGAAGAGAAGAAAAATGGACCCCTGCCCAGCAGTGACAGATGCCAGAGTTGGGGTTGTGCTTAAAAACTCCCTGTGACAACGAGTGGGAACTCTTGGCAGAAGTTTCTGGAAGCCCACACTATGTCCGTTTTTCAAAGAAAAATAAATAAACAAGATTTCGATTCACTTAAAAGTATTTTTCAAAGCCCAAAAATCATTCTCAAAATGATGATTAATTACTTTGATTCCTTTTCCCACTCAGAGATAACATAGATATATTCCAAATGACTTTAGTCCACTGACCCCGGGAAAAACATTTTTGATCTTCATGTGTCATTAACTTAGATAAAATACAGACTTTCAGAAACAGACCAGTTTTTTAAAGAATTCATTGAAGTAGAACCGTTCATTAGGACCTCAGCATCCCTATAGGCAGTGGACCTTGCTTAGCAATTAATAATTATAGGCCTGGGGATGGGCTGGATTTGAGAGTTGAGAGAGAGAGGATAGGACAGGTGGGATTTCCAGGTTTGTGGTTGATGGCGCATGTTTAATCAAATGGAAGCAGCAGAGAAAGAACATGCCAGGGATTTAGGGTTGGGGTAGGAGAAGAAGCTAAACTTTGAAAGGATGAGTTTACGTTGCTCTTATGGTGCCTCAGAGGAGAGCTGGTGAGCACAGGAGCAAGCGTGGGTATAGAGGACAGACCAGGAACTGACGATATGAAGGCACAAGTGAAGTTTTGAGAGTGACTTTGGCAATCTGGGACCAAGAATAGAAAACTGTGTAATTCCATCCTTTAAAGTTTAGAGGAAGAGGAAAACCCAGAAAAGCCAAGTGACATGGCAGTAACTCTGACAGCATGAACAGAGGAACAACAGCACGGGCCAGATGGCATTTGAGGGGTCAGAAATGGTCCACCGCAAACACGGGTTGACCCCCTCGTCCTTGCCTCCACCCACTTTTTGCATGCCTGGTTCTCTTCCACCCACTACTCATCAACCAAGGAGCCAGTCCCCTGGCCGATCTGTCTCCATCGAAAGCAAGGATTTTTCCAAAAAAGGATAAGGGAGATCATGCGTTTCTACATGGGAGGAGAGCCACTGCTCAGTTCTCAAATCGACTCCCTTCTTTCACAGAAGATAGGACCAGGAAAGCATTGTTCCTGTACACACGTCACTGAGATATTTTCTGATTTTCTTTTTTTTAAATTGCATATTGTTATCTTGAAAGTAGTTGGTCAGATTATAAGATTTAGGCATATTTTTCATGGTTATGCTGATTTCCATCCACAAAAACAACCAACCAACATGGCTTCCTGTTTCCCTCTTAACTCTGAGGGTGAGGAAGGACTCTCACCTTAGGGTTTTGGGGATGACGCTTGGACAGATGAGACTGGCAGCAATCTATTAGTCGCATATGCTAATATCCCTGGGTGGCCATGCACCCAGCACCACAGCGGAGAATGGAACAAGCAGGGGCTGGGTGGGGGAGGGTGCACCCTGGCTCGTGAAGAGCTTGCAAGTGACTCATTAGACTATTTCTGTGACTGGCGGGGAACTGAAACCTGCTATTCACGGCTAAGTAGAAGTGGCACATGATCCCCCAGACGAGAAGTATCATTAGCTAGGGGACTTTACCCAACAGAACAGAGCAAGAAAGGAAATTTATGGGTAAGCCATTCTAGGGCCTTGCAATTTTATAAGATGTCCAGTTAGCCTATAACATTGAGATTTAATTTCAGCCTTATACCACGTTTCCCTCACACAGCCAAACCAGTTCTTCTTAATGAATACACAGGTATTTGTATATGAAAGAGCAGGTGTGTATTGTTCTCTTTATTTCTTCTATAAACTCAGTTAGTTTTTAATAAATAGGACACAACACTTAGATGTAAATGCTGTCATACTTCAACCTCTCCAGATGAAAATTAAATTTGGCTAAAGAGCTTACATGTTGAGACTAGTGAGGAATCTCCTATCTGTTGATTTGGGGGAACCTCTTTTTAGTTTTTATAAAATAAAACTCCAGCTCTTTTATGGGCCCAGAAAACAAGGGTAGACACTTGGTCTTCAATCCCAGACAGTTGCTATGACCACATACCCCGGACATTAGAGATGGTGCCTCCACACCTGGCATGCCTATTTTTCTGAGTCCTGGAGGATTCTAGAACCATCGAGCTCTCTCTTTCCTTGCACTCACTGGATACTTGTACCCAGGAGACACTGTTACTGACCCAGGGTCCTCCAGGTACAGGACCCACAGTCTAGGAAATCCTGCTTTGACCCTTTCTTCAACTCATGGAGAACTTATGGCCAAGACTATGGGATGCAGTGCTATCTCAGAAGCTTATTCCACCACCTTCAATTCTATGTAAATCACCCTTGGATGAGTCAATTTCATCATTATTGTATAGGTAAATGGACTCAATGCTGTATTTCAGGATCTTGTTTAGTCTGCAAGATAGTAAATTATTCCAATTCCTGTCAAATCATGCTCCTATTTTGTTGCTTATATTTCTGTGTTAAAATCTATGATTTTATAAGAAAACTCTTCTAATCTGATGCAAGCCCTCTCCTCTGAACTTCCCTGCAGACCATGATGTCTTGTTCTGAAATTTCTACCCCATGGTGATTCTTAAAACTCTGGAAGAAATGTGTGTGTACCCGTGCAGGCTCATACGGAGGCTAAATTTCTTAGTTCCTGCAGTGGAAGCCTTGTGGAGTCTCACCAGTCCCGGTGATGTGGGTGTCGTTTTGCTTTCTAGCTGAGGAACTCCAATGAGTGTGAGGTGTGCAGGGATGGGGGAACGCTGTACTGCTGTGACACTTGCTCTAGAGCCTTCCACGAGTACTGCCATCTGCCGCCTGTGGAAGCTGAGAGGCACGTGAGATCCCTGCCATCTTCTCCTAGGGCTCCTTCCTCCCACTGTGCATGCTCCCCCTCCAGAGTTTCTGTGTGTGTCTCAATAGAGGAAGAAAACAAAGTAACCCAGCCAGTACATGTTTGTGACCAAGAGCCACACATGTTCAGGGAAACTTCCAGGGATTCTGAGGGACTGAGATCGGGCAGTGTGAGCCTGAAAGCTGTTTGAAGATGCTGGCAGCAGGTGGCTCTTGTCCGTGTGCTACCCCAGACATCCCCTCTGGGGTGTGAAGTCTGGTGACTGGGGCCCTTTAGCTGTACAAAGTTTTGCATCCCTCCTGTCTGAGGGATGGGGAATGGGAAACACCAGTTGTTTTCGTTCTGTCCTTATTCAGGAAAGAAGAAAATATGACTGGTTCCCACGTGATACCAGATTTCAATGGGCCAATAGAAGCCTAAGATCCCCAGGGGTTAAAACCCAGTGTCCTACTGCTGGGATCCTCATGCTTGTTCCCAGCACCTCTGACGGGAAAAGGAGAGTCTGCTACTCACCATGACTCCACTTTCTAAGGACTGACCACCTGCTGTCCCCTATCGATGGGAAGGAGGCTGACAGCTCAAGGTCTCATGTAGGGGTCTTGGACACTCTGGGAGTCCCTCCCTGCCCACAGCTGAGTCCATCAGCCATTCCTGAAAAGAGGGCAGTGACAGCTGATTTCAGGGGTCTTGACCTTTGCTCGCTTGCATTGAACTCCTCAGGAACCCATGGAGTTGCATCTTCTGCACGATGGAGTCCTTCGAACGCCGACAGCGTTATCAGGAATCGGAGATCCTGGAGAGGCAGATGCAGACTGAGGAGCAGTTGGTGAGTCACTGGGAGCCCAAGCCTCCCCCTTTCTCTTCTCTTCTGAGCAGCACAAGCAGGCCTGGGGTGAGGGAAATGCTGCCCAAAGGGAACCTGCTCTTCCAAGCCATGCTTCCATCATGCTGATATCACAATCAAACCTGTTTTCAAGAAGAAAAAAAAAGTAACTGAGCTATTATATGTTTGTTTCCAAGAGTCACACATTTGGGGAAACTTCCAGAAGATGGGTGTGAGCTTTGCTTTCTGTCTAGCTACGCACGTGTGCCCCTTCTTTCCAAGCTGCTTTTCACCGAAGGCCCCTTTCTCTTGCAGAAATGTGCGTTTCTCCTCTTGAAGGTCTATTGCTGTTCCGAGAGCTCCTTTTTTGCCAAGATTCCATATTATTACTATGTAAGTAACAACACGGTCACAGGACTGCCTTGGTGTTATATGACTCTGAAATGGACATTTGTGGGATTTGGTCGAAATCTCCTGGGAGTAAGAATAGGAGATCAGTGCTCTTTGTTTTGTATTTCTGTTGGATTGGATGGGAAGCTGTAAAAGGTAAGCACGGAGCTGTGCCATTAACTCTCCCATTGGTATTTTTGTTATCAGATTAAGGAGACTTCTGAAGTCTCAAAGGAACTCATGTGGCTGGACAAAATCAAGACAAAGTTAATTAAGAAGGATTATGCCCAAGTGGAAGGGTTTGTGCAGGACATGCGCCTCATCTTTCAGAACCACAGGACCTCATACAAGGTATGCAGTTTTCCATCTCTGCTTCCATTTCGGTTTCTTTCCACTGGGTCTCTCTGCCTCTCATTTCCAGGTACCTGGAAAGTTTGTTTCCCTTATCTTTCTGGAACAAGCCAGCACGAGCAAAGGTTCTGGAAGCAAAGGGGATTTCTTCAGTTTAAGATTTAAAAAACCATGAGTCAGAAGGTATCACTGCAACCAGAAAGGCCGACAAGCCACCAAGACCTCACTCCTCTCCCCTCCAACAGGAGCACATAGAGAACGACCAAGTTCTTCCTGCTCCTGAGCACCCACAGAAAAGAATGTAGTCTCTGGTCTCCGTGTCCTACCTGTAGAAATCTCAAACTCCAGGTCTGTCACCTGTGCAGGGACCACATAGTTAACCAGGATCACCAGAGAACAACAGAGGTGACAGGGAGGGAATGATCATTGATCTCACCTTATACACTTCTTCTATTTGAATTGTTACAAGGAACAGATTATTTTTCCAAGCCTCATTGAAATAAACAACCGAAGCCAAATAAGTCATGGTCCCAAACTATGATAATGATTTCACATTTCTGTCCAGTTAATAAGAACGATGTTTGTGAGGTGCAGGACTTACTCTTAGCTGTGTGAGTTTTCAAGTTTAACCTTGTTTCAGTTAGCATTTTACTAGAGAAACAGATATAACACAAGATATACAAGTGTATAAGAAATTGCAAGATTGGCTTACGACGGTCACCCACAGAGTTGGATGAGGAAGCATGCAGCGGGGGTCTGCACACTGGAGACTGAAGTATCCAGACCAAGCTCTGGAGCTCACTGCAGTGTACATGCAAGTCTGTATCAGGAGACTGATGGGTCTGCGATGCAAGGCTGCAGAGCCTACACTGGAAGGCTGAAGGATCCGAGGTGGGAGCCAAAGAGTCTTCTAGAATCAGAAGATGATGTTCAAGCTGAAGGTGAAGACTGGAGCTCCTTGGAAGAACAGAAGCCAGTTAGTCCTTCCTCATTTCCCTTTTATATCGTCCAGGAGACGAGCTGCCCTAGGGCAGGTTCTCTACAATCTAGGGTGCAGACAGCCGTGTTAGGACAGGCCCTCTATACCTTAGAGTGTAGAACTGCTGAACCAACTTAGTTAAGTTTTCAAACTTCTCAGGTTGACACAACCAATCAGCTACTACAAACCCGATTAGTGTAATTTAGAGTAGCAAAGAGACAGTCATGATCATGCTCAGTTACAAGGTGTTTGAGGACACTGACCATCAACATCATTCTTTTGTCTTTATTATTTTATTTCCAGTACCGTGAGTTTGGCCAAATGGGACTTAGACTGGAGGCTGAATTTGAGAAGAACTTCAAGGAGGTGTTCGCGATTCAGGACACAGATGAGAGCGGGTGACTGGTGCAGAAGATGTGGTTGGTATCCTGGCACAATTTTTTCTGGCCACATCTTCCTACCTCCAGATACACTGGGTGTCATCTATTGATTCCACCATCCCTGAGGACCTTCTGAATCACATGATGCTGTGTTTGAGCTAGGACAGAAAAAATGAAAACTAGGTAGTGAGAGAGGAGACTACTACCAAGCCATTATGTGTAAACCTGGGCAAATATGCATGAAACCAGGCAACTGTGGCTTAACTGTACTGCTAAGCTGCTTGGCAAATGGACGTAGCTGAGCTCTCTGAAGGGACTGATGGTTTTGACCCCTGCCACATACAGGTTCAGCTGGGAGGTAACGTCAGTGGAGCATGGAGGATTTGTAAGCGCCTGTCTGAAGTTCCTGCTTCCTTGATCACTGTTCATTTCCTTTTAATCATTGCTTTTGCTTCCATAGCTTTGCTTTGTGCTGATTTCCACATTGAAGACACCCCCTTTAAATGTACTCGCAGTGAGTCTCATTTCTCTGAGCACTCACACTTCATTCCTGCACGTGTCATAAAATCTCTGTCAAAAACCTTTCTCATGTCTCTTACTGATGCATCCTGAAAATTCTTTCTCTGTGATGTGAGTTAGTTAACCTGCAAACTTACTCTATAAGGGTGGGCTAGGTTCCTTATTTCAGCTTTGGGGACACTCAGACCCAGCCAGATGAAAGCTTCAGCAAGCTGTTACCACCACCTGCCCTGGAGGCCAGTCCCTGTCTAAAGGTGGAACCAAGGATGTGACTGGATACTACTCTGTGTTTCTCATGAGGTCAGGCTGGATCTAGTCTCCATGAGGCTTAGCTTTTCCCATTATATTATGTTGCTTCCCTTTCCCTTTCTCCTGAGAGAACTACTAATATAACTGACGCAAGAGATTTCATCTCTGACTCTCCTTCTAAAGAATGCACCCTAAGACTATGGCCCTAGAAAGCCAAGTCTAAGGATGTGATTCTGCAGTTGAGCCACTGATGATAGGTGAAATATCGCTCTTCCCCAGAATGTTTGGCACAGTTGCCAAACTTTCACCTGTAGGCATAAAGGTAAAGTAGCTGGTACAATTGTTTGGCATTTAAGAAAACAGAAAAAGTAACTATGTATAAGAACTGTGGGTTTTGAAGACTGTCTTAGGTATGATAATTGAAGGTAAGATGAATTTTTTGTAGATTTCTGTTTTCATTGTAGTATTTCATTGTAGTTCATATAGGAATTTATTTCTGTTGTTACATTTTAGACTTTGTACATCAAAAAAAAAAACAGTCGACATTGAAAATTGTGATGCCTTTTTATAAATACTCAATAAATATTAAAAATTCAATACTTAAAGAACTGTGGATTCGGTGACTATCATTGAGTGCTACTAATGTACTGAAAAGAGTAAATGATCAGTTTAGATTTATCAATCACCAGCCTAAAGCAGAGGGACTCGCATGTCTGCAGCTGGAAAGCAGACAGCCAGGGATGGCTGTCATAGGTCCTGATTTTGAGAATGGCAGAACTCCAGAGAAGACTGAATTCTAAACTTAGGTACTCCCTTAGGCCAATCAGGGCCTTGAGGCTCCAAATGGGACTGGCTACTAAGGTAGATGAACATTACAGCATTGAATTCCAGATACCCCTGAAACTACAGGGCTTTCAGTAGAATCCATCTGCCTTACCCCAAACCTCATCTTGTTTAAATGCAGATGATGCAGAGGCCTCTCAGATGACCCAGCTGGATAGCCCTGGGTGGTGCTGCAAGATGTTAGAGGCAGCACTGGCCTGCATGCATAGCCTGTCTAAACACTGCAACACATTACATTGGTCCACTGTATTGAAGACAATATGTCATTGGATCTGATCAACAAGAAGTATGAAGTATTCTGAATGTTTGATTAAGTCATAGCTCCTGCATCAGCAGGAGCTAGGAGACAGTATCCTGGAGTGGATCCAGAATTGAGAAAGGTAAAATATAAAACCAAATAGGAGGATGTGTTAACAAAGGAGCACTCTTCTCTTCTACAGAGTTTTACCACCCTGGCAAGAACCAATGATAGTAATTCTAATATGCCCCTGGGTGGCTTTTTCAGGCTTAGTGTAGCCATGGTGCACATTAAATGAAATGGAAGTTGAGATGCCAGAACTATGGCAGACTCTGGGGACAAAAGCCTAAGGAAGTTGACTCTCCTTTCCACAACTGGCAAACCTATCCTTGAGGTGACTGTGCTCAGGGAGGGGGTGCTCAGAGATATGAACTTAATGAGATGATTCAGAACACACTGCAGAGGGAGGGGACTGCGACATCTTGAAGAAGCTCGTAGTGCTGTCCTTGTAGGACGGAATAATTGTCAGAATGCTTTCTAAGACTGGGTTCCTTAGTAGTGCAAAAATATGTAGAAGCAATTCACTGTTTTTCCCCAAAGGGATCCATGGCCGTTTATTCAAATAACCTCATGCCAGGGAAAGAAAAATTTGTAGATCTTCCAAAGGTGTTGAATATAATGCCTGAGTTGATGTTATTGCTTGGAGACACGTATGAGTCACCTTTCCTGTGGCTGGGATACCCATGATTTAAAGGAGGAGAGGTTCAATTTAGCTCATGGTTTCAGGAGATTCAGTCCATGGTAAGCTGGCTCCAAGGTAAAAAATCATGGTGCAAGGAGAGGTCTTGCCCCAGGACAAGGTGAATTCTCCTGCTGTTACAACATAGCCTGTCTAAACACTGCAACACATTACACTCGTCCACTACACTGAAGATAATATGTCATTGGATCTGATCAACAAGAAGTATGAAGTATTCTGAATGCTTTATGAAGTCCTAGGCACTCCAGGATGAAAGAGATAAACCTTACAAAGATTCAGAGACTTTCCACTATAGATAAGCTTTCAGAGATCCAACAGTCTGGCACAGGCTAGGATCTCCCCCTTCAAAGTTCCAAACCATTGACCTTGTACTTCTCACCACAAAGAATCACAGTGGTTGATAGCTTTGCCCAGAAAAGGAGAAGTGTCATGGTTTGCAATTTGTTGGAAATAATTCTAGGCTTTGTGATACGCATGTTTGGAGGTAGAGCAAGTAGTGGGTATGCCATCTTAATAAAATGTACTCACCAGTGTTTGTCACCCAATCATATACAATGGGCACTGTTACACGTCAGAAAACAAAGCCTTATATCATTCATATAATAGCTTTCACTTTTTATCAACCCTCAATCGCATTTGGTTTTTTAGTTAGTTTTGGTGTTGTAACCAATGGTACTGGGAGGCAGCACGGGCAGACTCAGGTCAGCCCACATGGAAGGGTCCCCATGTGCAGACTGTGCATCCTTGGGCCAGGTGTTTATCCTTCCTGGGCTCTGGCTTTGTGCCTGTAATGGAGATGCTAGTAGTAGCAGCACCTCACTAGATTATTATTAGGATTAATAAATTAACATTTATTACAGAAGACGTCTGTACAAACATAGTACATAA
The DNA here is from genome assembly GCA_004365215.1 of Cuniculus paca. Classification (NCBI taxonomy): domain Eukaryota; kingdom Metazoa; phylum Chordata; class Mammalia; order Rodentia; family Cuniculidae; genus Cuniculus; species Cuniculus paca. The sequence goes on along the minus strand of RJWT010031584.1, from coordinate 3,693 downwards.
ATAATAAACTTGTGAAATCAACACAGGCATCTTTGTGTCAGTCAGGGCTCTTGACCATAAGGGAGACCAGTTTTTCTGTCTTGGAGGAAAAGGGACTTCACTGATGAAATTCCTGAGCAAGATCAGTAGTGCTGAGCTGGTAGACAGCCAGGACCCAGGGCAACTACAGGAATCGGCCTCAGAAAGTATCAGGCCCTCTCATCTAAGATGTTAATGAATAGCTACCGACTGGATTTAATTTTTAATTCTTCACTACTGTTCACTCTAGAGTCCAATTTCCCTGGCTGGCTGGGTTGCTCAAGCAGCTTGATGGACAGTCCCTCTGCTCTTGTACCTAAGGGGAGAGGTCACTCACCCCCAAGGAATCAGGTGCTGTTGGGAAAGGGGGATACAGGAGGTTGGGGGGTGGCAAGGAAAACATGATTGACGAGGAACAAACTGGGGTGCTCTTGGGTGGGGATCCCTGCTATCTCTGGAGGACAGGGCAGCTCCAGGCCAGCCAGAGGGGCACAGGGCTGGGGGCCAGAGGTTCTTGAGTCTATTAGACAGGGCAAAGGCTGAGTCACTCATTGTTCTAGAAGGGAAGGCATCCATCCACCCTCCTGCACAGCCACAGGCACGGAAGGAGACCACATCTGTCAGTCATGTTCACCTGGACTCGGAGATGTGGGGGCTTTGCTGTGACACCATGGGGCCCAGCAGGGTTCTTAGTCTTGGAGTGAGTGTGCTGGTGTCCCTAGGAGCTGCTGCCACTCTTGTCCCAAGTTGCAAGTTCATGAGCTCTTGATGTAAGGGCAAAGTTACAGAATAGCAAACTTACAGACATTTTATAGCAGAAGTTAAAAGTCAGTTAGTGGCCTGTGACTGTGCTCCGGCTGCCTATCACGCAGTTTGCCTGCTGGGCTCTGTTAGCCTACACCATCTGCATCCAGCTGCTTCTCCCTGATGAGGCAGTGGTCAACCTGACTGCATCCAGCTGCAAGGCTTGTGATTTCCTTACTTAGAAAAACATGTATTATTTTCAACTCCCTTCAGGGACTGCCTGTTTGGGACAGACTGGCCCAGTCAAGGACATAGGGGAGTCAGATAAGGGAGTACTTGCTCTGCTAGAACCCCCTCCCCTCCTTCCCAGGAATCTACTTAGAACTAGCTTGCTTGGCAACATATGACTTAATTCATGTAACAATCATGTAATAACCTGCCATTGGTCTTGTACTTTCTGCTTATGAACTGTATTTAAACTGAACTCTCAGCTGACTCGTGGCTGGTAATTTGGAACTGATTCCCACAGACTCACTAGCATCATAAAAGTTGCCTTCTAACTCCTCAGTCCAAAGAATCTTCCATTTGGTTTGATATTGGTTTTTCTGCAACATTTCCAACAACCCCTCCATCTGAACTTCCCATTGTTCTTGCTCAGTAGCGGGAACTCACCGTTCTGCTGGGTGGAGGATACTTTGTTTCAGAAGGAGGTGAGATGGAATTTTCCCCTGTTCCTGTGTAACTCGCAGAGCAGCCACCGAGCAAGAGTATAGCGATGGCAGGTAAAGCAAGGGCGGGCTGACTGGGGCCAGCATCTTTGATGTCTAGTTTACAAAGCTGATTATTTTCTGGGCAGGTTTTATTTTTGGGGATCCATGGCATTTCTTTCTTAGATGCTGAGGGAAGTCAGAGCAGCAAGGAGGCAGAGAGAAGGCTGCGGTTCAAATACCTTGGCAAGGAAGATCCCATCACATACTACCACTCAATCTCCTTTAGCAAAGAAGAAAAATTCTTCGGTTTCTCAGCAGCATCCTGAGTGTCTCCTATGTCTAGAAGGTTTGCATTATCTCAGCTGAAGTTCTAGCATAGTCCATGTCTTCTCCCAAAGCATATTACTTACTCCGTTATTTGCTTTACTGAAGCAAATCCACTCTCATGAACACAAAAGTAGAAAGGTGTATAGTTCCGGGCATCTCCTAGCAGAGGTCTGATGCTCCTGGGCAGAAGCATTTCTGCTCCTTGGCTGGGATGGGACTCCATCCCAAGCCACCAGTGCCCCCCAGGACCAGGTTGGGTGTCGAAGGGGTCAGGGCTGGTCTGCTGAGGAGTGAAACAGGGGACCCTGCTCCAGACCAACCTAACAGCTAGAAACTCTGGATGCTATTCAAAAACATTTGTGCAAAGAGAACACAAGTAGGTGGACTTTGGGGAGAAGCTGAAAAACTCAGAAAGCAGCCCCTGAGGAAGTAGCTTCCTGTTTCTTAATGCCTGGCCCCAGGAGTAGCCAGTCTTGCTTCGGCAGCCAAAAACGTAGATGGAAACATTTCTTCCTGTTAGGTGGAGCCAGGAGGAAAGCTTGGTCTTAGAAGGCCCAAGACTCTGCCTGCCTGGGCACAGGTCTGCTTGGTCCCCTTGAGAACCCACCGTGTTCAGCCTCAGCCATTTCCTACCCACCACATTTCCGGTCAGAATGCGCAGGGTAAGGCGGACTCTGCCTCTTTCACTCAGCTCCTCCAGTCAGTGGCCAGCAGGTGTGCATCAGCCCTTGCCAGAAATAGACTTGGGACACCAAGTCCTCTGTGCAGGGAATTGAACTAAGCCTCTTCCCATGGTTGGACAACCCATTTCCGGTTTCATAACCACCGACTCTACAAAGCAACCCTTGAGTCCACCCATTTCCTTACTGGGCAACACTGAGGACCCCACTATGGGTCTTCCACTTGATGGAAGCGTCCACTTACAGGCTAATGGGCTCCTTCTGTGTGCTGGGTGGAGGCCACTGAGATGGTCACTGGGTGCTCACCCTCTCTCAGCACACATGCTTAACCTGGGCGTCCTGAGATCCAGGGGTCACCCAGTCAACCACGCCTAGTAACACACATGGCGGGTTTTGCAGGCCCATGGGGAGTGGCCGTGCTGTGAAAGGTTTTCTTGCTCATTCAGCTGGTAGTGGGCTCCAGGCGCACGCTTCTTTGGTCTGTCCCACCCTTTCCTCTGCTATTGTGATGCCCAGATGCCCCGCGGGATCCAGTGGACCATGAACAGGAAGAAACACCCCTTTGGCCTCCCTGAGGAGGGCCTGACACCTGCAACCTCAGCTCCACCCTTGTGGGGAGAGGAGTTGTTTGACCGGCTACTCCAAGCCTGGCAGGCTCGCTCCGGCCCAAGGCAGGGCCCGGCCAGGAGTCCCCGACTGGCGCGGGGAGGAGCTCTGTGGAGGGCCCTTCCTCAGTCAGGCACAGCCGGGTGAAGCTGCGCGGATCGGGTTCCAGGCCCTTCCGGAGGCCCAGGGCCCTGCGTGCTGGCGGAAGCGAAGGCCCCCCGAGGGAGTGGAGGTGCGAAGCGTGGGCAGGCGGGGGAATTTCCGCACCACTCCAGCACGAAGCAGGTGTCTTCTCTTAAAACTTCATTCCGTGTCATCTGTTGTTGTAGTGAGTTTGGTGAAGACAAACGCTTTAGATTGGTCCTGAGTGATTTACAGGGATCAAACCCTAGGATCTCAGGGTTACCCCACAGGGAGGGCCTGGGCAGGTTTGAGGCGTCAGCCCGCAGGGAGCTGGAGAAGGACGGTGCCCCCCACCCCGCCCTCGGTGCTCCCCGCCCCACCCCCCGTGCTCCCCCTGGGTAGAACAGATGGACAGTCCAGTGTCGGTCACGCCCATCTATGCTCGCCGACTGTCGAATATTAAAATCCAGAACCCGCACTTTAAA
>RJWT010031583.1:0-14374 GCA_004365215.1 Cuniculus paca | reverse complement strand
TTTGTGTGGTTTTAAGATTCCATAATTAAAGGTTTTATTTTTTTTTTATTTATTTATTTTTTTTTTTTGCGGCACCGGGGATTGAACTCACAACCTTGCACTTGCCAGGCAGGCACTTAGGCCGTTGAGCTAGATCCCTGGCCCAATTAAAGGTTTTAAAACAAACAAAAATGCTCTCAGACTTTTCTTATTTGGTCCTAGTTATATACCTTGGAGGCAGACAAGGCAGCTATTCTTATCTCTATAGATAAGAACAGGTAACTGTTCAAATCCCTGAAGTTAACAGTAATTATTATAATATTCAGAGTTGACAATGTGTAATTTATTATATAATGTTATAAGCACAGCATATAATGAAATTAATAATTAACATTATTGGGCATCTATTATAGATCAGCCCTGTTCTAAGAATTTTACATATATTTATTTATTCACAACAATGTGAGGATATGCTTGAGACATTTCTAGGAAAATGGATGCACCTTGAGTCCATACTCTTAAGTGAAATAAATTGGACACATATGTGTAAATATCACATTGTTTTTCTGGTGTGAGAAACCAAAAGTGTAAATAAGGACCCAAATGTATAATAGATATTGTGAAACAGGAAGACAATGTTCAAACGAGGAGGGGAACAAGGGAGAGGGGAGAGGGAAAGGAAAGGGAAAAGTAAAAAAAAAAAAGAGAGAAAAGAAGGAAAACATGTAAATAAAGCTTCTGTAAATGGAGATGGAGGAGTTGAAGGGAAGGGAGGGGAATGGGAATAAAAACAAGTTATATCATGTGCATGTACAAATTCCCTATGACAAATATGATCATTATGCATCACTAAAATGTACCAGTAAAATGATTGAAAAAAACAAGACAATGTGGTCAGCGGGTAGGCACTATTTCTGTAATACAGATATGAAACCAAAGGGACAGAGAAGTTAAGTCACTAGTTCAGTGACACGGTCACTAAGTGACAAGCTGGGATTTGAATCAGGCAGTCTGGTTCAAGTGAGCATTTGACATTACATATGTAATTTCTTAGTAACTAGCATATCTCTAATTTGAACCATTCAGAAACCAAGTATATATAGTGCTATTTCCAGTACAACACGATATGTAAGCCAGGTTTGTGAAAAGCATCAGACCACATTTTTTTATGGTCTCTGACAATAGGTAAGTCACAGGGTAGGTCTATGCAGCTGTAGATTTTTGCCCTAGTGCAGGACAAGGAACTTCTCTAGCCAAGAGTGTGGTTAAGAAAAATATAAGGATAGACCTACATCATCCTTTTTCCCATGTTGTCAGTTTTCTCTCATAACATTTTTTAGAAACATTTTCAAGAATGGCTTATAAGAATTAGTTGAATGCACAAACATTTGTGAAACAGAAGACATCCCAGTTCACATCCACATAGCAGAACCTGCAAATGATTTCACTTATTCTAACTCTGACATCGCTGAAAACTGATTCAGGGATTTCTATTAGAACTGTTTTTACCTTTCATGAAGATTGTGTACAGGACATAGAAGCGGGGAAAATGACGACCCAAGAAACGATGGTATTTCCCATTAATCGCTTTTGTCTTGGTCACCACATAAGAGATCAAGCTCTTCATATCTGCCTTTGGAGAAAGGTGAAGCTTTGAAGACCTACAAGGAAGATCAAAGAGACTATCTGGGAACCAACCCTAGAAGCCCCAGCACACTTGGGGTCTCTAGTGTAAAACACAAATCTCAGAGAATATATGACTTGAAAATTGGAATACAAAGAAGACCCTGAGTTCAAGGAGATAAAAGCAATCAGATTGAGAGGGTCCGATTCGGCAGAAGCCAAGTAGTGAAAGAAGTCAGAAGGTGGTATGAACCTGCAAAGCGTGCAAGTCCTGGGCAATCTGCACTGCAAGCTAAGGCCAGAGGGGCAGGATCTGGATAATAGCGGTAAAACCTAAGCTGAAAAGGGGATGCTGAAAAATAAACTTAGGACGCGCGGGAGAGAACACAAAACAGGGGCACTGAGAGTCCACAGATCAGGAACCAGTTCCTTAGCGGAGATCGGAGGGCGAATCCTGTACAACATGAAAAAAAAAAAAAATCCGGGCAAAGGCCTGCAACCCTGAGAATTAAGCAAGCAAAGTTGAGCCACTGGAGGGCTCGAACGTAAAAAAAGCTTTATCTCTCCAGGTTTCTCACCGAAGGGCTCCCCAAGCAAGACGGGAGCGACCAAGCTGTAGCCTACGGGTGACAATAGGTCCAGGGGTGACAGCCAAACCCCACAGAGCAGCCCGAGCCCAGCACACCCTGGACAGCGCCATCTTCACAACAAGAGGAGGGGAGGAGAGACGAGGTCGTCTCCAGGTCAAAGTTTACTGTCCCATAGCGCATGCGCCTTTCCTGAGCGCTGATTGATACTGGGGAAGGATTCCGATGACTGAGCGTGGAAGAAGGATCAAGATTGGACGAGGCGACACTTCCGGTTTGCAGACGCCGGAAATGGGCTCTCCCGAAGGGAACGTGGGCTTCAACCTGCGGTGGGTTTGTAGTCCAGCGGACGTCGTCTCCTTGAAGGGCCTAGTGCCATCCGCGATTCCCTAGGGCCTCAGGGCCTCTCGGTGCTGCCCTTGACCTTTGCCTGTAGCCTGGACTGTTAGGTGTCCGGTGTTTGGCAGCCTGGGGCTCCAGTGCCTTGCGGGGGGGGGGCGGTCCCGCGGCGTCCCCTAGTGGCTGCGACCGGATAGGCCGGGAACTGTCCACTTTCCTGTCAGCCTGGCGGCGGAGGGTGAAAGGGCTGCGAGCGGCCACTGTGCTGACCAACTGCTGAACACTCTTTCCTTTCCTTCTTTGGCGTTTCTCCGAGTTAGGTTGGTGGTAAAGTGTCTTTCCTTAAATACCTGCTGAAGTCCAAACTTATTCTCAACTTAAATGTTACTTTTCTAAGAGGCTTTCTCTGGCCACCCTTTCTGAAATGTTGCCCACAAAAAGCATATAGATTCCCCTCATCACTGTTGTCTATTTTGTTTTGTTTTGTTTTGTTTTTATTTTTTGAGACAGGGTCTCACTATGCCGTTCAGGCTGGCCTTGAGCTTACTTTGTAGTCCAGGCTGGTCTCGAACTCGCAACGATCCTCCTGCCTCAGCTTCACGAGTGCTGGGTTTACAGGCTTGCGCCACCACTCCCGGCTTCACTGTTGTCTTTTTTTATAGCACTCGTTACCTGTTTTGTTTATGCATTTATTCCTTGTTTTATCATCTCCCTGAACTAAGCGGAAGGGAGACACTTTTGCGCTGCCCATGTTCACTGCTGCACCCCCAACACTGGGTGCCATACTTGACACATAGTAGATGCTTCTTAAATTGTTTTTTAATAAACAAATACTTGAAACTGAGAAGTATTCCTAGGAACGACATTTAGCTTCCTCCAAGAGTTAACAGTTCTCTTGGGTATGTAGGAATACTTAACCTCCATGGAAGGTGGTAGAAAGAGAATCTTATCTAAAAACGATCCAGATTCAGATCTTAGTGATGGCATTTCATTTAGTGTATGTGACCTTGGACATGTTACTTTAGTTGTGAGTTTACTTCCTCCACACTAGTGCCTCTGTTGTAAGAGTTCCGTGAGGCTCTAGGGGGAGAATGGTTGTGAAAGAAACAAATCTGTATCGTGTTTTATTGTTCACAGGACTTTTTATTAGCACAAGCTGTTTATGATTGTACTATTCATTTAGTGAGAGGAAAAGTTCTGGAAATATGGTCTTGGTATGGACCATACTTCATATGTGTTGAATAGACATAGATGGGATAGCAAGTTGTCAAAGATACGGTCTCAGTCCTCAAGTCATGTCACAAGTCTTCTCTACTATGTCTCTCAAGAATCTTCAGTTCTAAAATTCTAGAACAGTTCTTTAGAGGAGACTAATCAGAGATCGTTTTGTGGAAGAAATGGGAAGGAACTGTACCTGGAAGATACCAGTCTTCCCAGTCCATGAGAACATTCTAGGAACAGGTATGCTTTAGACATTACAGGCCTCTGTGGGGGACTTTATTAAAAAATTTCAGGTAGTAAAGGCAATTTGGGGGAATGCAAAAAGGATTCTGAGAGCCTTCTCTTTCTTTTTTCTTTTTTCTGGAGGGACAGGGTCTCAGGCTGAATTTGAACTCACTATGTAGCACAGACTGGCCTCAAACTCTTGCTGTCAGCCTCCTGAGTGCTGGGGTTACAGGCATGATATACTAGGCAGTATAGCTTGCCAGATGGACATGCTCAATATGGAGAGACCATAAATGATTTAGAGTGAGTTTGAATTTCATGACCTGCCCACAGTGCCTTCAGTAGCCCTGTCTGGCTAGTGAAAAAGCCAAATAGAACTTGGAGAATGACACTGACTACAGGGAATTAAATAAGGTGATCGCTCCTATCTGGTACCTAGCATTACTCAGGCACTTGAAAAGATCAATTCCATTCTCCCTTGGCTGTGTGCATGCCTCTCTGGATTTAGATCATGACTTTTTCAGCATTTCTGTAAAACTCGACTTGCAAGATCAGTTCCCCTTTACTTGGGGGACAAGGGAATGAATATTCCTTACTTTTACTATCTGGTTCCATTATATTGGTGACATACTAACTGGTGAAGATTATAGTCTGTTACAGAACGACTGTGTACTCATCTATGCATGAGGGGATGGGTTTTCTTTTTTTTGGAGGGGGGGATGGGTTTTCAACCCCAAAATGATTCACAACCCTGGGCAAAAGTTCTAGGAGTGGTCTTATTGGGTAATTTGATTGGACTGGAGTGTAGCTTAATAGTAGAGCACTTGCTAACCATGTGCAAAGTACAAAAAAAATCCAAAACAAACAAACAAAACATTGATTCTAGAGATGGTGTGAGATAAAATGCAAACTTTCTCTATCCCTGCTACAGTACAGGATGTGTAAGTGTAGGGATTCCTGGTTATTGGAGGGATTTCAATGCCTGTTCCCACTAATTAGGAAGAGAGCCACATGTGATTGAGGTGTTTTGCAGCAGGAATCACTTGAAAAAGCAAAGACATTGACAACCCGTGTGCAGGCTCTCGGCATTGCTCTACCAGGTATGCACATGTAGTTAAAGGTCACCAGTACAGCAGATGGCAAGAACTGGGCTGTTAGGCAAGAACAATAAGGATAAAAGTTACCTCTAGATTTTTGGTCACAGTTTTGGAAAGGAGCTGAAATTAGACATATCCCTGTAGAACAGCAGTTTCTAGCAGTATACAATGCCTTACTAAACAGGTAAAGCTACTGACCAAGTCTCCATTGGTCACTGTGTGAACAGGCCTATGTATAAAGGATGGGTTGGATGGCCTGTTTCACCAGCCCTAATCCACTTTAGTACATATAAAGGATGGGTTAGATGGCCTGCTGGTATGCATATTTACAATGTGTGTCCTCTCCGACTCCTAATTTGTAGATAACGTTAGGCCCATTGTTACTTTTCTCATTGCTGAGACAAAATACCCAACACCCAAAGTAAAGGGCGAAAAGGCTTATTTAGCTCACAGATTGTAGAGGTTTCAGTCGATAGCTGGCTCCAAGGCAGGGTGGCATGGCAGACAAGCACTGTGGAGGAAAAACAGTCCATGGCAGGCAGAAGGTAACAAAGCAAGCAAGAGACAACCACAGCTCTTTCTATTCCTTATGTGTGATGCAGGTTACTTAGGGTGGGCAGCATTTACCTTCTAAATCCTAGTGCCCTTGAGCAAGCCTTGCACCATGAATCAACCCCAGCATCATACACTCTAGGTCAAGCCACCTCTGAAAAAGCCCCACCTATGACTGCATGAGGCTTTGGGGGGACATCTAGACACAAGCCTTAACACTCAGTTACCTATGAAACCACCTCCCCCCTGCCAAGTGGCCACTTGAGTACCTGTGATCTTGCAACTGTGTTAGGGCAGTGATGGTGAACTTCGTAGAGCTTTTTAATGATAAGCCAATCACCTGCCAAATGATATGAAGCTTTGGGGGCCACTTTAGATCTAAACTGAAACACCAGGACACCCATTTTCCTAGGCCATGTGTCTATAAGCACATGACTTACCATGGCACATTCATTTACCATATAACCTTCAGGCAGCAAGATTGGTAGAAAGAATGGCATTTTAAACACATGGGCCCTATCTGGCAAACCTACCTTGGCCAGCTGGAATCAAGTCCTTAGACAACTGCTAGTAAATTTAAATACTTTTTGCACAGCATGCCTGCTTCTTATGAGCACCAGAGGCTCTGACTCCTGCTCCAAAGACTATCTACATCCAAACTTGTATTCATATGCTTTACTGCCAGAATTGATACGGAGCGTGCTGTATACCGTACAGTGCAAACGTTAAAACCCATGTCGGGGACAAGTCACTGGGGGTTGAAGTGGCTTGTTCCCTTGGATTAGTCAGCTATTTCTTGCCATAGTGTGAGGAGTCTCTGGCCCTTCTTTTGTCCTTGATCCCTTTTTTTTTTTTATTTTTTTTTGCGGCACCGGGGATTGAACTCACGACCTTGCACTTGCCAGGCAGGCGCTTAGGCCGCTGAGTTAGATCCCCAGCCCTTGTGTTTTTGAGACAGGGTCTCACTATGCCATTCAGGCTGGCCTTGAGCTCACTTTGTAGCCCAGGCTGATCTTGAACTCACAATGATCCGCCTGTCTCAGCCTCCCGAGTGCTGGGATTACAGGCGTGAGCCACCACGTCCGGCGTCCTTGATCCCTTTAAACTGTGGACCTGTGGTCACAGTTTATTCCCTAAGTGCACTAAAGGAAATGTCTTAAAGTGCTCTAGTTGGCCTCCTGGTGTGGCGTACCATTTTGCCTTTATGTTCAGGAATCACATAGACCCTGTCCTGTTGTCCAGCGTGGGTATGTGTGCTCTGCTGCACTGGTTCCCAGCTGCTGCCACTGAACCATGTTGTCTTAACAGGAATGATGTTGCCAGTGTTGTCTTGTTGAATGGTGCATGTTTACCTTTAGAAGCTCCTGATAAACATCGATTTTACATGCTATGTAGAGCACATGCATAGCATTCAAAAGGCAAGGCCCTGGGTTTGATCCTCAGCACCAAATAACTAAAAAAAAATAGGTATTTGTAACACTAAAGGAATCCAGGGTGCTTAAGGGCTCTATGTGTGAAATTAGGGATTTGGATTTGACGTGAATAGAATTACACAAAGAAATGACAGGATGAAGGTGATGTTTTGTAAAAATTATCCTGGATTGATGTCCAGGGATTACAGTGGGAAGAGATTGGAGATTAAGGATACCAAGAAGGTTATTACAAGGACATAGACCAAAAAATGGTAAGATTCTGCCCTGAAATAGTCTTGTCAGCCCCAGATTTGTGGTGCAATAAGTATGAACAAATTGGAGTTCCCCTAAGCCAGGGGTCATTTAGCTAGTCATCTGTTATGGTTGGTACCGTGTCAACTTGAGACCTTCTTAGAAATTTAACGAAGAGACTCAGCAGGGAGCCAGGGTCCTTTGTAAAGATCTGGAGCCTGTGCAAGAGGAGGGAAAGGAAATGGTGTGAGTGCTACACCTGCCTTGGGGGTGGGTAGCCTGCTTGCAGTATAAGGAGAAGAAGAGGCTTGTTCATGTCCTCCCTACCTTTTTTTTTTTTGCTCTTGCTGCTTTTGCTGTCTTCCGCCACCTGTTGCCCATGTGCCATGCCACCCTGCCTTGGACCAGCTGATTATGGACTGAAACCCCCACAAGCTGTGAGCTAAATAAACCTTTCCTTCCTTCATTTTGGGTGTTGGGTATTTTGTCTCAGCAACGAGAGAAAAGTAACCAAGATATCATCTCTGTCTCATCATGAGCATTTACCTTTCATTCTGCAAATATTTGAAAGCTGCTCTATAGCCGCACTGCTAGGTTTCAGGAAATGTAGGTGAATAAGAGGCAGGCCTTTCCTCAGAAAGCTCAGAGGCTTAATAGAGAAAACTGATATTCAGGAATAATCGTGCTGTGGTGGGATAAGTGCTGTAACAGGAAAACAAAGTGTGATGAGTGTGGAGGAAAGAAGCAGCAGATTGGCAAGTTCTGATGGAGGTGGTGGTGGAGCTGCAGGCAAGGTGAAATCAGGTGTGAACTAGGTCATAGAGGAAACTGGAGCTCACTTGGCAGCCAAGTACTGGGAGGACCATGTGCAAAGATAGGGAAGAATGAAACTTGTCTGTTTGTCCATCAGAGAGGATAACTGCAGTTTTGACACCGTTAGATATGAATTGGTTGAGTTTGACAGGCTGATGTGGGGTAGGCTGTTCTTCCCAAGGCACTGGAACAAAAACACCCAGGGATAAAATAGTTTAAATAACCAGTGGTTATTACAGTGTTGTGAAACCTTCTGGGACCTTTAAAATTTAACTCCAAAGCCAGGCATAGTGGTGCATGCCTGTAATGCAGGCACTTCAGAGGCTGAGGCAGGAAGATTGCCATGAGTTCAAGGCCAGCCTGGACTACATAGTGAGACCTTGTCTCAAAAAACCAAAACAAACAAACAAACAAAAAAAAACCCCCAAAAACCCAAAAATTTCATTTTCTTTTCATAGACGTTTTTTAAATATAAATTTTTTATTCAGAGAATCCAAATAAAATCTGTTATTTTTTTGTTCAGGATTATGGTGGGAGAGGAGAATAAACAATATGGTGCACTGGGAAAGCATTCCACAAAATGATATCAAACAAACTTGACCAAATTCACATCTGTTGGACCCATACTGCCCAAAACCTGATCACCTTCTGCAGCACTGTATGCCCAAATGTCAGTTTCATCTCTTGTAGTTCCCTTTTCTTTAAGTGAATACTTGTTTTCCTTGGTTTTTGATCTTCCTTGGTTTTACCATGCAATATTCCAACACCCCCTCCCCATTATTCTCAGGAACATCATTTTTTTCTTCTGTAGTTTTTTTTTTCCTAAATAAACAAAATGCATTTCTGATTTCCTTAAATGTGTTTAATCCCTTTGGTTCTGTTGGGCCTTTTCTGAATCACACCTTTTCTGATATTTTCTTTCTTTTGGTCTCTTTCTCCTCCTCAGTACAGTCTGATGACCTGAAGCTTCTCTCTTCCCTCACTGACCTGGAACTCTTGTGTTTGGACAGATGCTGGTGTGGTGCGACAGATTATGTAACTGTGTTATTCCTGCCTCTGTCTTGATTCCTTTGCTTTTTAGGTACAGTTTTCCTCTCTTAAAAGGCATTCTTGTTTTCTAGGTTGGGGCACTCTTTTGGTTCCTCAGCTTCTTTTTCTTCCCCTTGGTCTTGCCACCAGCATCTTCATCAACACTTGTGGTGGTGTCCAGCTGTTTGTCAGAAATATTCTCTTGCTCCACATCCTCACCTGTTTATCTTTTGGTTTCTCTTCTGTTCTCTTTTGTTAGAATATAAGTCTTCACTGTCATCTTTCTGTGTGGCACTGGGGATTGAACTCATGACCGGCAGGCGCTTAGGCCACTGAGCTAAATCCCCAGCCCTACTGTCATCTTTTTTAAGAGGGAACTCATTAAGTATACTTGAACTCAGACTCCAGCTGAAATTCAACATATTTGTTTTTTCTTGGTTTTCTGTTTTCTTTGGGATCTTATCTTATTTTAGTCTTTAAATCTCTTCAGCCTTTTTAAATTTCTTTAATTCCTTAGTTTCTTTTATTTCATCCTTTTTGGGCTTTTTGGCATCCTTTCATACTTCTTTGAGTTCCAAAATTCTTTTCTTTGTCCTTAAATCAAAAGCCAGACTTTCAGAGAAACTCTCTGGCTCTGGTTTGAACTTACCTTTTAGTTTCCCAGTCATTGCTTTTTTCTTTTTCAGATAATCTGGGCTTTTTTCTTCTTTTTTGCCTTAGTTTTTTTTCTTTTTCTTCCTTGGGAAGTATCTTCTTTTGTCTCTTTTGCTGATCACTATCAGAGTTTGCTTCAGATATGTCATTATGTAAGGAATGTCCTTCTTGACTGCTTTGGCTTGGTTCCCTGCAACTTCTTCCTAAATTCAAGAACTTCTTTACAGTCCTCCAGGTGACCGTGGGCTCCCAAGTATCATCATCTGATGTACATCCTTCCCTCTAACTTCATGCAGGATCCCACCCACTCCAGCTCGATTAGGTGCTCCTCGTCCTCCTGGCTGTCCTCTGTGGCTGCCGTTCCTTTGGTGGCCTCGTCCTCCTCTTCGCCTGCTACTCCCTCTCCTCCTTTGATTTCACGACTCGACGTTACTGTTTGCACCGAGAGTCACCGGTCACACCTGCCCCATCCGCAGCAGCCACTGTCCTCGTAGGAGCTCTCGTGAACGCTTAGCACAAAGCCAAGGACAGCTGTCTGGGATGAACACAAGGTGGCTCTTGGAGAGCGGGGCGTGGCGGGAGGTGGGGGGTGTTTTGGCCCTAATCTACTTCCGAGGCGTAATGCGCATTGTGGGAAATCAACCGATGTCTTGTACATTTTTAAAATATTTATTTATTTATTTATTTATTTATTTATTTTTTTGGTATCAGGAATTGAATTCATGACCTCACACTTGCTGAGGCAGGCGCTGTGCTGCTAAGCTATATCCCTGGTTGTCTTGCACATTTTTATAAGGGAAAAGAATATTATAATATTCATCTATGTTTCTCTTCTTTCTGTGAGGCAGGGTCTGGCTGTGTAGTTCAAACTGGCTTTGAATTGGCTTCCATAGCCCAGGCTGGCCTTGAACTGTTTTTGATCCTCCTGCCTCTGCCTCTTAAGTGCTGGGATTACAGGCCTGCGCCACCATACTGGGCTCTTCTATGTTTCTATCACTCCAAATAATTATTATGATACTTATTTTTTCTTCCCATTCTTTTCTCATTCCTTTTAGATATCCCCTTTATATCAAGTAATTTTTACTGGTTGGATTTGTGTGTGCTTGTGTGTGTGTGTGTGTGTGTGTGTGCCTGCGTATACATATACACACATATTCTACAAATATTATATGGTATTTTAAAATGTTTTCAATATTCACGTAACTGGTTTCAGAACTTATTTTTCTGCGTTTTGTGTCCCTCATCTTGCTTTCAAAATTTATCTGTGTAGGTCATTGACCCTAGCTGCTGTGTGGTGTTCCATCACATGAACATATCTCCATTTGTTGGATTGTATTTGTCCAACAAATTAGTAGGAAATGTATTGTTTTGAATGTTTTATTACTACAGACACTATATTGCAGGGAACATCCTGGAGCATGTCACCATGTGCTAATATAAATCACAATTCATAGTGAGAAATAGGTTTTATATCAATACCCCATTTGGGTCCCTAGTGCCACAAACAAAACAACAAATGAAAAACAAAAAGAACAATAACAGCAAAACACCTCTACAGTTATATATTAAATAAAAGTTTCACAAAACGTTTCATGACCCACTAGTGGATTAAAAAACCATGGTGTAACTTATAACTGGAAGTAGATTTCCTGAATCAAAGGATAGATACTTTCCCCGCTGTGGTCTCAGGCAAGCATTCTCTACCAATGAGCTACTCCCCAGGAGAATAGGTGCATGTGTGTGTTTTCCAGTGCTATCAGTGAATCATGCTAAGAAGGTACTCTACCACTGAACTACATCCCAGCCAAAGAGGTGCATTTTAAATATTGTCAAGTTGTTCTCCAAAGTGGATATGTCAATTTCATACTATGTGATGGACCTGATTTCTCAGCATTCTTACCCACTCTAAAAATGGTCAGACTACTAGGTTATTATTAGACTAGATATGTGAAATGTATCTCCTCGTGAGCTTAATTTTCATTTTCGTGATTACCAGAGAGGTGGGATAGAGTTTTGGAGATATTGGTCATTTGAGTTTCCTCTCAGAATCATGAATACCATTTGTACATTTTTCTATTGGGTCATTTATCATTATTGGTTTGTAGAAATCCTTGACAGATTCTATACACCTGTAATTTTCATTTGTACATGTTGCAGATGTCTTGTACCTATCTCCCTGTCTATTTCGGGTATTTTAACCTTGTTTGAGAAGATAGATATAGATACAGATATATATATATATATATATTTTTAAATATATATAAATTTTTTAATATATATATAAATTTTTAAATATATATATATAAATTTTTTAATATATATATATAAATTTTTTAATATATATATATATAAATTTTTTAATTTATTGAGACAAGGTCTCACTGTGTAGCTCTAGCGGTCCTTAAACTCATGATGATCCTTCTACCTCATTCTCCTGAGTTCTGGGATTAGAGGCATGTGCCACTACACGAGTTTGGTTTATTTACATTTTTTGAGGCAGTGTTTCACTATGTTTCTAGACTGACTTTGAGCGCCCTATGTAAACTGGGCTTACCTCAGACTTGTGATCCTCCTGTCTTAACCTCCTGAGTGCTGGGACTACCAATATTCACCACTATGCCCAGGTTTAAGCAGTCTTTCAGACAGAAGAACTTTTTCGATCTTTTAGATAGAAGTTCTCATAATCAATTTTTTGTTGCTTTTAACTTTTATTAGTATATGTCTGTAGTATATAATGACTACAGTTATTATGGGGAGTTAGTATATAACACATCTTAATTATTTTTCTCAGTTGATTTAATAAAAATTGTCCATTATTATTAATTTTTTTCATAATTAATTTAACAATTTTGCCTTTAGATCAGTAAGATGGTCCTAGAATGTACAAGACCCTGGGTTCAATCTTCAACACTGCCAAAAAAAATCATAAAGATATTGTATGTTCAGTATGGGGGATATAGCTCAGTAGTGGAGAACTTGCCTAGAATGTGTTAGGCCCTGGGCGAATCCCTAGGAGACCCCTTCAAGAACAAAACAAAACAAAACAAACAGTAAACAACAACAACAAAAAAAGTAAAAAGATATTGTAAGAAATCAGGGAAGAAATCCAGATCCCAGTCCCGATCTCCACACAGGTCTCATAAAAAGTCAAAGAAAAACAAACACTGACATCCATTTTTAAGATGCTGTCCCTTATTGGAAATGGGATTTTTGTTTGTGCCCGAATGGTCTGTTTTTAAAAAAACAAAAGAATCAAATGAAAGAACATTCCTGGGGGTTTTTTGTTTGTTTGTTGGTGAATGCATGTGTAAACTCATGAGTAACTGTATCTGTAGACCTGTCATTGTTTTATATTGTATAAATTACATTCATTGTGACTGTTTCTCAAGATGAAGTTTTTACTGTGCTAATAAATTTCATCAGAAATGTGTATAATGGATCTGCTGGCAGTAGTAGTATTTTGTTTTAGGATGTTGTGATTTAGCAAAGATAATACAGATGTCTTCCCCTCTTTTGTAGCTTTGACAGTTTGAATTAGATTTCAAATAAAATCTGAACAGAAAACTAAAAAAAAAAAAAGAACAAAACAACAACCAGTAAACAAAAAAAAGTAAAAGAAAAAGATATTGTATACTTTTGAAATTGGTTGGTTTTTGTTTTATTTTTACAACTCGTGTTCGTTAACTCTTAGGTTTTAATTTTTCCCATTTTTTTCTTTTTAAAAAAATTGTATTATTAAAAAAAAGCTTAAAAAATTGTATTAGTAATGTTTACAGTACATAATAATTACATTGATTGTGGAGGACTGGTACATGTACATAACACACCTCAATTATTTTTTTCCCTTTCCCTCTACTCCCTTTTTTTGGCTAACATCAGATTCATTTATAAGTCCTTATACAGTTAATAATCATACATATCGATTAATAACCAGACATATAGGCCAAAAATATGTAAAACATATGAGACAATTACACTAAATCAAGGTATACTTTTAGATATATTGTCCATGATAGATTACAAGAACTTTTTTTATCTGTCTTTTATCTTATTTTTTTTATTTTGAAAAGAATACAACCAAACAAAACAAAACAGAGTAAAGTCAATCAAAACAAAGCAATGAACATGGAACATGACTTTGAAACAGTGTAAAAAAAAGAAAAAAAACAAAAACCAAAAAACAAAGCAATCGATAGGGCTACCATGACTCTTGTTATCTGCAGTATACCTGCCCATACCATCAGGGATAAGTAAAATCAAACAAAATACAACAAACTAAAACAGTAGAAACAAAACAAAACATAATAAAACAAAGCAGAACAATGTAAGCAATATAGAATTTCAAGATATTAGCGAAACAGCATTGGCTACCATAATATTTGTTATCTTCAAAATAGTTGCCTACACCTTCAGACATATTATAATCAAACCACACAGAATAGAGTAAAATCAATCAAAACAAACAATGAAAGCCATACAGGGTTTCTAAACAAGATAAGTAGACATCCTCGATGGCTGCAATTATATATTTTGTTATCTTTAAAATAGCTGTCCATGCCATCAAGTATAATAAAATCAAACAAATCAGAAT
>RJWT010031582.1:0-14347 GCA_004365215.1 Cuniculus paca | reverse complement strand
TTTCTTTCTTTTCTTTTTTTTTTTTTTTTGATCACCCATTACAGTCCTTTGGTGTAAGTGCTCAATAAATGTCAACTAGTAGTTTTTCTCTTAGTCTCTTCTTCCCCTACTACCTCTGAAAAGTTAGGCCTTCCAGGATTCTTTAAACAATCCTCGTTATACTCTTCGTACTGTTTCATCGACGTCACCACAGCCTTCTCCGAGTCACACAACCCAGACCACTGCCTCCCTCCAGCCCCCACTATTAGGAATTTAATCCAGGGCCTTTGCCCTAAGGCACATCAGCAGCTCTATCTTATTTATTTATTTATCTATCTATTTATTTATTGCTTTTGTATTTTGAGACATAGTCTTGCTATGTAGTTCAGGCTGTCCTTGAATTCATTATGTAACTCAGGCTAGCCTTGAATTTGCGGCGGTCCTCCTGCCTCAGCCTTCCCAGACTGGGATTACAGGTTTGCGTTACCAGGCTTGCATCTTTTTTTTTTTTTTTCAAATTTTTAAAAATTTGGAAAAGGTCTTCATAAATTGCTAAATTGGCTATGAACTTGTGATCTCGCTGAAGTCTCCCAGAGGATTATAGTCTTGTGCCATCAAGCCTCAACCACACCACTGTTTTGAGCTCCAGTTGAAAAGTACCCCAAAAGTAGCAATCTTGTTTCATTCCATACTAACAGCTGTTTATTGAGTATATACTATGGGGCAGGCCCTGCTGAATATGTTTCAAAATTTCTCCCTCTCCCACTTTCTTTATCAGTGAATGGTGGTCATCCACACAGAAACCAGGGTGTCTTTGTCGATGAGGATACTCTCCCCTCCCCCCACATGGAAACAATCACTGTATTGATCTGACCTGTGCAATCTAGTCACTGCCCTGTTTCAGGCCTTATCTTTCATATACCCAGTATTTGAACTGCCTGTCTGATCACATCTCTATCCCGAGTCAGACCCTTCTGTGTTTTGCCGTCTCCTTCAGAATAAAACTCGAGCTCTTGAGCATTATCTTCGAGGCCCTTATCATTTGCCCCTTCTCATGCTATTACAGATTGAGGGTCCCTAATGCAAAAACTCAGAACTCTGAAATTCTCCAAAACATTTGGAATGCTAAGGTGATACTACAAGTAGAAAATTCTGCCCTTGATCTCACGTGACGGATCACAGTGAAAACACGGGTGCGCTAAGAATATTGTCTACAGTTACCTTCACCCTATGCCTGTAAGGTGTGTGTACAACATAAATGAGTTTTATGCTTAGACACAGGCCCCATCCCTGAGATATCTTAATACGTATGTGCAAATATTGTTTTCGAAAATCTGTAAGAATTCAGTATCTGGAACGTTTCTGGTCCCAGTCATTTTGGGTAAGTGATACTTAACCTATGTTGAAGTCACACTGAATTACATGCTGCCAGTCTCAGCGCTGCTGTCCTGTAAAGCCCAGCGAGGTGTGCCTCTTTCAGGGCCCAGTGTCTCCCTTGCTCTCAGAGCCCCACTTGTACACTCCTAAGTGCTGATGGCCCTGATTGTGGCTTCCGGTACTTTCCACCCTGTTAGACTGTGGACCTTTGGCAGTACAGCTGGCTTTATCGATTGCCATAGCCCACACATCAAGTACAGTGCCTGTCACATGATGGACCTTCATGGCAGGGGGGCTAGGATAGTTCCTTGCAGCAGTGAAGCAAGGGCATCAGAAACAAGAATGAGATGCATGGGAGAGAGCCTACCCAAGGGGAGCCTGGTTGCCGATCCCTTCAGTGGCTATCGCATAAATTTCTTTAATACCTCTGTTGTTCTAGGCCCTATACTAGGTCTTGTGAACACCGACATGAAATAATCTTTGCTTTCAAGGAGCTCAGAGCTTAGAGGGAGGTATGGACGACAACAATTATAATGAGTGAGGTTAAGCGCAGTGATAGTTACACATATGCAGGTTGATCTTGAGAGCAAAGAAGGATGGGATGATCCACCCCAAAACAGGCAGGGGTGTTCATGAAAGTGTTCTTGGATGAAGCTAAATGATGAGATAGAAAACAGGGATGGTAAGGGAAAGTAGAACTCAGTAGTTAATAGTTTGGGTCCTCGGTTCACTCATCTATAAAACGGGATGGTTTTACCTATTCGAATCAGTCTCTTTGGGCTGTTTTAAAAATTAAATGACATGAGTGAAGTGCCTAGCAAGTGTCTGGAACATACCTTTTGTTCTATAAATGTCTGATGTATGATTCATCTACCCAGTCATTCAAGAAATTTACGGAACTCTTTATGTATGCCAGTGTGTTTTAAAAGCTGAGAATACAGTGGCACATAGAGAAGACAAGGTCCTTGCCTTCAGGAAGTTAAATTTTACTGGAGGAGATAGGTAGCAAACATACAAACCAGATAAAAACAAGTAAACATAAGAACTAGAAGCGTCTTTTGATGATGGGATCTCAGGAAAAGAAAACAGAATAAGGGCTCAGATAATGAGTCGGGAGGTGTGTATTGCAGGGGACCACATTAGTGATTGATAATGGGATCAGAGCTACAGGTATGAATTACTCCTCAGTGCTTGAGCTCAAGTAGTGCTGCATTTTTAATTTTCATGGATCCAATTAGAAGGGCTTAAGCTCCCACCTGCCATCATCAGTGGAAAACCTATCATCAGTTTTATCCGTTATCTGCTGGTTCCCTGGATTGTTCTGTTGTACCCAGTGGCTCATCCCATCTCCATCCCTCAGCCTTTTCAAGCCTGTTGCTGTTGCTCCTTATGACCACGAGATGTCACTGTTGGGTGCCAGTGTCCCAGCTGATGTCTCCTAAGTCCAGCTTCATGGAGGTGGGCAGAGCAATCGCTGGGAGGCATCAGGAGAGAGGGGAGTGGGGCACAGGGGTCCTGCCACCGGGGGTGGCTCTGCAATAACTCCACTTCATCTGCAAATTCAGGGATCTTCCTGCAGGCTCTGGAGCCTTAGTGCTCACACCATGCCAGCATCCCACTAGCCAGGACTTTCAAGAGTGCCTTTTCAGAAGGGCAGGTGGGAGCAGGCTCAGTTTCCCATCTCCAAGGAAAAATAAATTCTTGTTTTCCAAATCGCTAGGAGTCTACCTGCTTTCCCCCTTTCAACTCCCAACAAAATTAAGAGCCCAATTAAGTGTAGCTTTCCCACGTGAAATGTTTTCGTCCCTAATTCCTAGAAGCTCAGTGTCTTGGAATATTCCCGAGGGGAAGGGCAATGTTATTTTTTTATCCTTCCTGATTTGTCTACAGTAGCAAATAATAAAATCAAGTTAAAACAGATTCAGTTCAGTTTCTTAATAGCCCATTTTGTTACATTATATTCTCCATTGTTACTGCTGTAATTATTATTAATATTATTATCAATTGTAGTGAGTGGAGACACTGACACAGGGCACCAACTCGGCATCCAGCACATGTGGTACTGAGACAGTCACCTTCAGTAAGTGGAAGGCACAGTCGTTCTAAAATTCAGAATTTGGTTTTCAGCTATTTAGGCCACAAGCAAAAATTTGCTCTTTGTTTCAACATTATTAGGCTGAGCTAACCAAACTCAGAAAATACTGATAAATTTGAGTGCTGGGTTAATTTCCTTGAGAAACTGAACTGCCAAATGACTGGAATAATCTAGGTTGGTAGTCAGAGTCAGAGTATGTTTCACCTTGTAGCAAAACCTACAACAGAAACCTAAATTAGCTCTTCAAGTGGGTCATGTAGGATTATTTAACCCAAAATGCCCATTTTCTGCTGTGATAGTCCACCAACATGGGTGAAAATATATGTATTCATGGTCGGAAATAGAAATTTCTGTTCTAGATAAGTACGGAGATCTTTGTTGTGAGTAGAGAAATCATAGAACTTTAGCTTTTATTTTATTATTATTTATTTTTCAAGACAGAGTCTCACTATGCAGTTCGGGCTGGTCTTGAACTCACTATGTAGCCTAGGCTGGCCTTGAACTCGTGGCAATCCTCCTGGCCAAGTGCTGGAATTACAGGTGTGCACCACCATGCTTGGCTCTAGAATTTCAATTTTGAGGAGAGCTCAGAGCCATTGAATCTACCTGTATTTCCAATGTCAACACATCTGGTAACATCTTGCTGTCTGTCCTTAGTTGACCTGTTTCTTGAAAAAATACAGGGGCAAGGAAGTCACTACTCCCTAGGTAACTATTTTTTGACAACTTTGACTGACCAATAACTTCTCTTTCTACTGAGTTTAAAACCTGTCTCTATGATTTGCTGTATATAGTAGTTGGCTTTTCTTCAGGAACAAGGAGATTCCTATATTTTGATGGGGATATTCAGGAGAGCTGAACAGGGCTCTACCCAACAGGGCGCATAGGACTGATTCATTTAGGGTTCCTCTGAACTTCTTCAGATAGAACATTACTGATGTAAATAGTCATTTCTTGTGGTGATACGTTCTTCCAAGTCTTGGTTTATCTTTTGCTAATTGTTTTACTTTATCTGTATCAGTTTTATTTTTAAAAAAAAATTTTTTTTTGAGACAGGGTCTCACTATGCAGTTCAGGCTGGCCTTGGGCTTTGAGGCCCAGGTTGGTCTCACACTTGCAACGATCCTCCTGTCTCAGCCTCCTGAGTGCTGGGATTACAGGTGTATGCCACCATGCCTGGCTTACCTGTATCTGTTTTGAACAGGGAGGTGGCAGTGTGCTGCGGAAAAGCATGGCCCTTCAGAGTCAAAGACATCTGTGTTTGATTGCTGATGAATGATAATTTCCTTTTCCCAGGTCTATTATGAGAATCAAATAAGACTGTTAATTTACTTTTTCCATTGATATTTGTCATTCTAGGTGTTGGAGATTAGTGATATATTATACAGATACAAGTGTTGCCTGTATGAAACTCACATTATAATTGGCAATTGTAATAGAGTCTTGAATAAGTGCTCTAAAAAGTGTCAAGTGCCACAGAAATGCACAAATAGGGACCCTAAGCCAGTAGGGGTGGTAGCTGTCATAGGGGAGGCCTTCCAAAGAGAGATAAACTTTTCTTCAACCTAACTTCTTCTTCTATTTATTTTGTATCCTATTGTGATTATTTCTTTTTCTGAAAATTTCTCAAGTTGCTTTTAGAATGATGAGAGGCATAATTAAAAACTCACACTCATCTGTGTCTCCCAGTTAATGCCAACATATCTAAAACTGCACTCATCTTTTCTCTACAGACAAGATTCTCTTCTGCATTCACTTAAAACCCGTTACAACCAAAGATCTGACCCTTTGCTCACATCCTCTGCCCTAAACCTCACATCCATAAGTCATTGAGTCTTGCAGATTGATATTAAGTCTTGTGAATTTTTTTCTCAGAAGTAACTATATTAAATTTGAGGCCACTATAGGAGGAATACTCACATCAAAATGTAAAGCTGAGAAATGGAGAGAAGTCAGTAAAAAGGAGCTGATAACAATATCTACCTTGTAGGCTTGCTGTGAGTGAGGAAAATGAATACATGCAAAATGCTCAGAACATTACCAGGCACGAGAGAGCTTAATGTTGATTGTTGTTTTGTTATGATCGCTTGATGCCTAAATTCAGTGATGCAGGAAATGAGTTTTTACCACAACTGTCACTGATGTAGTTAAAAAATATGCCTTTTGCTTGACCCCAGTATTAATATTTTTATGTATTTGCTTTTCCTCTGCAACTGAAAGAGTCCTAATAGCACCCTGCTGACACTGGAAACAACATAGAAGCAAGGGTAAGATTGAACCCCAGCACCTAGCATTTATTTTAATGAGAATAGGGCTAAGCTAGAACCAGTTCTTGAGGCGCTCATTCAGTTTAGTGCTGTTTGTTGTTTGCTCGGCTGCTTCTTGTTATGGCTGATTGGGGTATGCAGACACAGTGCCTAGGGTTCTCATTACTTTTATGGGCCCCTGAGGAAGTATTTTTCTTTCCTCATGCACATGTTTGTCTAGGGATTGAACTCAGGGCCTGGTGCATGCTAGGCAAGTGCTTTACCACTGAACTATATCCTCAGCCCATAAAAGTAAATATTTAATTTTATTTATTTATTATTTTGGCTAGAAGAAAGAAAAGAAATGAACTTTTTGGCCAAAGAATGTTTTTATTTTTTATTTTTAGTTTTTTTTTTATTTTACAGAAAGTAAAACAAAACAATAAAAGGAAACAAAACAAAACAATGGGAATGATACTGGCTTTCAAAAACAAGACAGTAGGAAATCAACCATAGTTACCATAATGCACATTATTATCCTTTAAATAGATGCTCAGACCACCAGATACAGGCATGCAAATGCACTAAGTTGTATCTTAATTTTAGTTGCTGTCATTTCAGAAATTTCAGGTTTGTGACTTCCAATTTATTTTGTGTCTATGTCTTCTGGACTTGATCTGAGTGAGCTGGAGGTCTGAGATTGCACCCTGCTCCTTCATCTTGACATTTTCCTATATTCTGAATCAGCCAGTTGCTGAGTCCTGGGTGTTTCTTGCATTGGCTGCCCATCCCATGGTGCACGGCATTGGGCTAGGCACCTGGGTTCCTCTAATCTGAGGTTCCTGGGGTGGCAGAGAGGTGCCGGGTGGCTGCCCATCGATGTTCCCCCAATGGCTGAAGAACCCTGGGGTTGTGGCTTCCTCTTCACCAGGCTGAGGCAGCAGTGGGCTCACTGGGGGCAGGTGGTGGTGGTGGTGGGAGTGGGGGTGGGAGGGCAGGTGTGGCCTCCTCTCCTCAGGCCTGCAGAGGGGAGCTCACTGAGGAGCATGGCCTCCCTTTCTTCTGGCCTGTGGTGGCAGGCTCGCTGAGAGGTAAGTTTTTTCTTTCTAATGAATTGACCATTACATTTCTAAAGTTCTGAAATGGCTAACAGACCACAGAAAGATACCACTTTAGGCTCCTGCTTGAAACTAATAGCCTCAGTAAACTGCTGGCCTTGATTCAGGGCCATGGCCAAAGAATGTTTTAACATGTAATATTAATATATTCATTCTTATTTCAGCACAGTTGTAAAATATAATAAAAAGTTTTCCCTTAATGGAGGCAAAAGTGCCCAGGACCCATGAAAATAATAATCTTACCCCACGCCCTCTAGATCCCCTGTGTTTTTGTCCTTCAAGAAGTTTTCATTAGTTTGTTTTTCCTCTCCTATTTGTACTCAAATATTTGGTTCTTTAATTTGATTCTAAATTTTCTCTTTGGTTTGAGGGTTATTTGTGTGTTTTTGGGTTATATAGAATTGGCACTGGGTCCACCTTATGTCTTTTCCTGATCCACCTAGCTCTATCTACCCTGCTGTCAGAGCTTGGCTGTTATGACTATTTCCTGGTAAAGCCCTGACAGCTGCCACCTTTAACGCTGTTCGTTGTCCTGGCCATTTAGGGGCAAGTCTCGTGTTCAGTGCTATAAGCTCTACTCCAGACCATGTTCTCATTGTGACAAACTGACTTTTGTTGATCCCACATTACAGGATGTGCCCATTCACCTTGGAGAAATGTGTTCTGTCTGTTGGCTTGTCTATGTGTCCACATGGTTTGCAGATTAGATTATGCTCTGGTCTTTACTGCTATTAACAAAACTTCCTGTTTGAGATTTGGTGATTTAGATGTTTTTTAGTTTCATTAAAGATGGGCAGGATTCTCTGGGAAGTTGAGACAGATGGTCCTCAAGTTTGAGCTCAGTCTGAGCAATTTAGGAATTTAGAGAGATCTTTACTCAAGAAAAAAAAAGGATGGGCAGAGTTTGCATTGATGTTTCTCTTTACTACTTTACAATTATTTTTAAGATAAATGATATGTAAAAGACCCAAATTCAGGCCTCCAATAGACTAACTCCCATGAACCCTGTCTGCAGAGAGAGTGACACCAAAGGTTACTTTTCTTTTTTTCAAATTTTATTTTAAAGAGAAAAAAGAAAAAAACAGATAAATCAAGAGGCCAACAAACCTAAAAAAAACAGCAAAATCAAAAGGACACCACCAAGCTATATATAGGTTTTTCAAAACAAGATGATAGGAATTTAACAATGGTTGTGATATTGCACATTGCTATCTTCAAAGTAGTTGTTCAGGCCACTAGACACAGGAATAAAACAAACCAGTAAAACAGAACAAAACATTGGATTTCAAAAACGAGATAGTAGGAGATCCCTTACAGTTGCCACAGTGCACACTGTCATCCTCTACATAGGTGCTCAGACCACCAGCCCCAGGCCCGCAAGGTCAACCAAACAATACAAGCATCAAGCTGTTCCTTTCACCTCAGTTGCTATCATCTCACCCAGAGTCCTCCGAACCCGCAGGGGATGGGGGTTGGGGAGGATGCTCTTCTGGTGTCCCAGCCTGTGCACTGCCTGGCCTGCGGGAAGGCGTGGTTCTGCTTCTCGCTGAGTCTCTTACCGACCTGCATGGCAGAGCCTGCTTCATGGGAAGGCCCACCAAAGGTTACTTGCAGGGCTCTTATGACAATGAAAGTCTTTTGCTATCATGAGCTTATTGTAATGCTTCTGATTTTATTCCAAAATTTTCCTTACTTTAAAACTTTTCAATTTGTCTTTTTAAAGGACAATTAGTTTTCACTTTACTAGAGTATCATTTTGCACATTTTGATAAGTCAGTGTTGTGTATTCTTGGGTTAAAACCATTTTCTTGTTATATTCTTGTTTAAAACATTAGAAACTGTGTGTGTGTGTGTGTGTGTGTGTGCGTGTGTGTTGATGGGGACTGGACCCAGGACCTTCTGTATTTTAAGTGAGTACTCTACCACTGAGCTATTCTCCCAGCATCCTGATAATGTCTTTTAAAAATTTTTAATTAAAATTTATTTTATCTGACACATAAAATATAAAAATTGCATATGTTAATGAAGTACCATGTGATGTTTTCATACAGGCATACATTGTATACTGTTTAAATCACTTTAAATATATCTATCTCATCAAATATTTATCATTTGTGGTGAATGACATATTTTAAAATACAATTTCCCATAAAAACATCTATCTGAGGCTTTAAGAAGAATGGGAATACTCTGTATAAAAAGGTAAAAATGCACTGATACAAAACAAAAGGAAAAAATTGCATTGATGGAACAAATATAGGGCATGGTATAATATATGTGCGTCATTTTCCCTCCCCGCCACTGTTTAAGACACTTAAAATAGGTTTTATGGACTGCAGATCCAAACAGGATGCCAGCAGCATCTGAGCATAACACAAATCTTCCTGGAAATTAAAGGAAAATGTTACTTCATCCAGGGGAATACAAGGACCGAAGCCAGAACGTGGTTTCTTCCACAGCATTCTCATACAGTAGAGAAGAGTAAGGAACAGGTAACACAGGCAGGCACGTATGAATGAAGCCTTATCTAAAAACTCTCTAGCTCTTACAATTCTGCGAGTTTAAAATATACTTAGCTTATCCTTTGAGTCACAACCTGAAACTGCTAACACGTTACACACACACACAAACACACACACACACACACAGACGGATTTTAAAACGGATTTTAAGACGGATTTCAATATTGCCTCAGTTGAATCCCAATTCCTTGGGAGACCTTTCTATCTGCATTTATACACATATTCATACCTTAGTGTCGTATATACCCATTTACGTATGCATGAATACATATTTATACTTACATGTTATGCATTTAAACACACCCAAATATTTCATAAATCACCCCAAATCAATTAGCAATGAAATAGAACATTCAGATCTTGTAACTGTTCTAGACAAAAAGAAATAGAGAATTTGAAAAATTAATCATGAAAATTTTAGTCATTTCTCCTGGTGTGGTGGTGCCTACCTATAATCTCAGCACTCCAGGAGACTGAGGCAGGAGGTTTGCAAGTTGGAGCCAAGCCTGTGCAATTTGGTGAGATTCTGTCAAAATAAAAAAACAGGGCGGGGCATGGTGGCTCACGCCTGCAATCCCAGCACTCAGGAGGCTGAGACAGGTAGATCATGGTGAGTTCAAGACCAGCTTGGGCTACAAAGTGAGCTCAAGGCCAGCCAGAATGGCATAGTGAGACCCTGTCTCAAAAAGCCAAGGGCAGGGGATCTAGCTCAGTGGCCTATGTGCCTGCCTGGCAAGCGCGAGGTCATGAGCTTAATCCCCGGTGATGCCAAAAAAAAATAAAATAAAATAAAATAAAGGGTTGGGAATGCAGTTCAGCACTGGATTCAGTCATCAATACTGCCAAAAAGAAAAACATTTTTAGTCATTTCAGATTTAGTTTAACAATGAACTCTTTAAATGGATTCAAATATGCCCTTCCCATGTTCTCCAAATGTATATTTGAAGTAGTTTGCATGATTATATGAGAGATAAAACACATGATCATCTTTAAATATTGTTATGGTTGATACATTGTGTCAATTGTATCAATGTATCAATGTATCAGAGCAGGGAGTCAGGGTTCTTACTTGGTAAATGTCCTCATCCCGTGCAAAGGAGGGCAAGGACATTTTGTGAGTTTTCACCCACCCTGAAAGTGGAGGGGAGTGGCCTGTGTACAATTTGAGGGTAGAGAGGAGGCTTGCGTTTTGCCCTCTTTTGCTCTGGCTGCTGCCTTGAAGTGTTGCCCCAGTGCCATCCCACCCTGCCTTGGAGCCAGCTGATTATGGACTGAAATCCCCAGTAACTAAGCTAAATAAAGCTTTTCTTCCCTAATTTTGGGTGTCAGGTGTTTGTCTCAGCAACAATAGAAAAGTAACCAAGACAAATATTAAGGCCCTTACACACCTTATTTTACCAATAAATGTTTTCTGTTTTAGTTAGCATATCTCATTTTGTAATAAGGAAGTGTCCAAATTCAGAGATATTACATCTTTTGGTTTCATAGTATGGTTTTACCACTATGTTTCTGGGTTTAAAACAAAATATTAAGTATAAAAGTTAACAACTTGAAATTATACAAATTAATTTAAGAAATCTCATAGAAATTTTACTAAACCCCAGGAGTTGTGATAGATTCTTTTCTCAATTCTGGAGCAACTGTCTCAGAGGATTCTAACTAGCTCAAGAGTTTCCGCCCCTCATTTCTTCCTCTGGAGTCTGTGTATGGGTGAAACTTCCTGGTAACTGTGTATTTCCTATGACTCTGCTCCCCTCTTGCT
The DNA here is from genome assembly GCA_004365215.1 of Cuniculus paca. NCBI lineage: Eukaryota > Metazoa > Chordata > Mammalia > Rodentia > Cuniculidae > Cuniculus > Cuniculus paca. The sequence continues at coordinate 3,248 of RJWT010031582.1, read as the reverse complement.
TGAATGAAACACATTTATTCCTGAAAGAAAAGATTCATGACCAAAATGATTCTGAAAAATAATTACAGCTCTGAACATGACTTAATTCATGCCATTTTACTGTCCTCAGATGAAGTCCATCTTATTTTCGCAACGTACTTGAGAATCATAGATCATTCTAGAACAGACATCGCTAATAGTTAAAAATTTTTTTTCCACAGACAAGTCACACATTTAAACAAAAACTGGTAAGATTTTCAAATTCTCAACTTCCCACACGTATAAATCACACATTTATTCTGGTCAAAACATACTCTTCAAAAAATAAGTCGAAAACAAGTTTCCCATATTTATGAATGGAAGATTCATGTTCCAATTTAAGCATTTTTGAACATTTGCTTAGAAGGCACCTATTCCAGAAAGCATCTTGGAAATTTTGTCACAAAATTTCAAGGTCAGAATCTCTCTCAAAGATTCCACCCCACCCCAACCAGGTCATCTGGAAGAAAACCCTGTCCTGCACGCGCAGAAGGGAGGATTAAACACGCACATCTCAAACATAACCATTCAGAGTCAAAGCATCAATTTACAGCCAGCATACGCCTTGGTATCCAAATGTCAATGTTTTAGCTTTTTCCAGCATTTTTTTTTACTAAATTCCGTCAGAGACAGTCAGTGAATTTGGAGAATCTACATGTCTCCAGTTCATCCCCCTCACATCTAAAACCTTGACTTCTATTCAATTTCCTTTGCTGGGTTAGGAGTCTTCATTATTTTAGATTTTACTTTAAAGTTGACATGTGATATGTGAAAGGTCATTTTACATAAAGTAGGTATCGTTTCTTTAATTTCATAGAATTTGTTGTTTTTTTTTTTGGCGGCCATGTGTAATTTATTTATTTTTCTTTTCAAATGTGTTTTATTTTAAAGAGGAAAAATAAAACAAAATTTCAAAACACAATAATTAGGATATAACAATGGTATATACATTGCATATATATATATATATATATATATATATATATATATATATATTGTTTCAGTTTCTCATCCTAGTAAGACAATGTGACGTTTACACGTGTGTCTGATTTGTTGTACTTAGGAGTATTGTCTTAAGTTGTATCCATTTACCATAGAATTTGTTTTTAAAATGAACAGAACATTATGTAAATTCTGGTAGCTGATGTGCCCAAAAGTACACAAAGAGGTCAGAGGGTAAGATAACACTGGCAAAAGGCAAAAAAAGCATCCATTAGGGAACCTGTAGAAAACAGTGTCACCACCTGGTAATGTCATGGGAGAATAGACTTTGGTGTGGGAACATGTTAATCTCTAGGTGATGGTGTAGACTCAAAGAAGGCCGTAGTGAAAACTGTGGTAAGCTGAGGCACACTTGAGGAAGGGTGAAAAACTTTCCTCCAAAGCAGCATCCTCTCTTTTCTGTGAACTGCCTATAGCACATAATAATGGAAATGGCCCTCTATATGTCTGGACAAGAATATACTCTATCATTTTTAGTATTTAGTATTAGTCTGGGAGTTTTAGTCACTGTAATAAAACAAGATAAAAGCATAGTGCAGGGCGTGGTGGCTCATGCCTATAATCCCAGCACATGGGAGGCCAAGGCAGAATTGCCGTGAATTCGAGGCCAGCCTGGGCTACATAGTGAGTTCAAGGTTAGTCTGAACTACATAGGAGACCCTGTATAAAAAAAAGAGAGAGAGCATAAACAGGTGAAAAGATGTTAATGTATTATTAAGTGAGAGATGCAAAGTAGCATCATGAATTGAATAAATCCATTAAATACATCCATTAAATATACATTTGTATATACAGTGTATAATATATGTGCAACATAATATATTGACTTTTGATAGTGGGATAGGGAAAGATACACTTATATTTGTATATTTTATTCTTCAATTGTTTATACTTATGAATACATATGAATTTTGGTGATAAGAAAGGGGAAATTCTGCCAAAACCTAACTCAGAAACTCTTAAGTTATAAGTGGAGTAGTTCTCTAGTTCTTTTTAGCCTTTTTTTTTTTTTTGTCTTTTTGAGACAGGGTTTCACTGTGCAGTTCAGGCTGGCCTTGAGTTCACTTTGTAGCCTCCCGAGTGCTGGGATTACAGGCATGCTCCACTATGACCAGTCGCTTTTTAGCTTTTAAAATATTTCAATACTTCATCTGCTCATTGTCAGAACAAAACTGTGTATTTCTTCATCCAACTGTATATACCTCTCACAGCAGAAGCATTAGAAGAACATTTGAGTTGAGTATTATGTCATTTTTAGTATGTTTTGACTTCTATTATTTCTTTGTTTTCTTGTAACTATTCACAGGTATATGAATAGCCTAGGAAATTTTTATTAGGGTTAGACCATCAGCATAGGAGATAATAACATAAATTAAAATATTGCATTAGCAATAATGAAAATTTATAGTTATCGAAAATTATTTTTAAAAAATTTAGTAATATGAGAAAATCCTCAAAGTATAATGGTTAATCCAGATGTGGTTGTGTAGACCTGTAATCCCAGCACTTGGGGAGGCTGAGGCAGGAGGATTGCTTCATATTTCAGGACAGCTTGGGCTATACTGCATAGTGAGTTCAAGGCAAGCCTGCGTTACATAGCGAGACTACCTCCAAAACAAAACGCAAATGAAAACAAACACATGCACAAAAACAAAGAAAAAAAATCAGTTGGTTGAAAATATTAAAAAGCCAAAACATTTACCCAGTATGACTCCATCTTTGTTTTTAAAATTGAAATGTGCACAAGGAGAGAAAGACTAGTTCAAAATGTTAACTGTTATGAGCCATGTACTTTCTTCATATTTTTTCTTAGTTTCCATATCAAGTTATGTTTAAGATAAGTGTATATTACTTTTATAAATAGTGAAAAGTAAATATTAAACATGTTAAATAATACCAAAAGATAGGTCCAGTAAATAAAAGTCAGAAATGAGAATAAAATTTATGAGTGTAGAGGAAGGGGGATTGAGACCGTGCCATGCTGACGTGGAGCATTCTGAGAAATGTTGAAGAGACTCAGGAAGAGCGCCTCCTTTGATTTAGGAGAAGGGTGACTCGAGACCCTAAATTTCATTCCAGCATCAATTGTGCTGAGAACCCAAAAAAATGTGGAGCCTGAGTTGCTGCAGTCAGTCATTCCTCCCTGACAGAGCTTTAATAATGGGACTCCTACATTCCAGCAGAGCAGGCTCATCCCAGTCACATCAGCACACACAGGAAAATAAAAC
>RJWT010031581.1:0-14363 GCA_004365215.1 Cuniculus paca | reverse complement strand
AATTGATGTGTTTTGAAATTTAGCTTTAGTTTTTTTCTTCTTTTTTCTCTTTAAAATAAAATCAATTTGAAAAAAATAAAACAAAATTGGCTCACCAATCAAATGTCACCAGGTTTTGGGTTGCTTGCCTGCCCTCTGGAGTTGGTTTCCAGGTTCTTTTCATCTTGAGTCTTGAACATGAATTGAACAAAACAAGAAAAAAGCAGTGGCAAAGTTTATTTCAAAAAGTAAAGGTGAAGAGTAAGGGAGAAACTGACTCTGCAGAGCAAGCTTAACTCAAGTAAAAGAGAAGAAAGCAAGATGAAAGTACATTCTGCAACACGAAGCTCTCATGAAGGAAGCAATGATAGCAAACTTTGTCTGTGTCCATTTATAATATCCAAATCTTAATGAAAACCATAACTTTTTTTGTGCGTGTGTGATTTGAGGTCTCACTCTAACTCATGGTGTTCCTTCCGCCTCAGCCTCCTGATTTCTTGGATTACAGGCATCTGCTACCACACCTGAGAGAATATCTATGGGCCCTGAGAGATGGTGCTGGGATCTGACACCTCAGATGATGCCAGATCTAAGAAATACTATCAAAAACCTGCTTGAGTTCTCAAGAGAATTCTATGTGCATGGCTCCAAGCTCTGGCTTGGAGCTGTTCTGTATGTATGTTGAGGGATCTTGTAATGTATTCTATGCTTTAGTACAATCACCAGTTTTGTAACATTGAAATCAATATTGCTATTAGTGCCAGATAATTTATTTTTACAGTGTCTTTAATATTTACAAAATACTTGTATAACATTACTTATTTTGTAAAATGTAGATTTATAAATTAGATAATCTTCAGGAAAAAGCACCAAACAGATTGAGAAAACAGAAAAATTTGTATTAACACACAAAGATTTCACCTATAATGAGCCTTAATCTTGAAATTGTTTACAGAAAAAACAAATGACATTAAGAATGCAAAATAATCTTGAAAATTTGTAACACTGAAAGAATCTGAATAGGCAAGACTATATTTTGACAATAAGCAGTAATTAGTAAATTGAACTAGTGTACTCAAGAAAATATGTGGTTGGATCATTGTTGCTTGTAACATAACGTTGAATGTAAATTTTGCTCAGAAGTCATATTATTAAAACCCCAAAGGGCTAAGATTTCAATATTTCCCAAGAATGAAATTATATTTAACATCTGGTTTCCAAATTGGTAAAATTTGCAACTATCAGTGGAGAAAACATTTATATAAAATAGATCCTAATTAAATCATGTCAGACTTAGAAATTACAGAATTATTATTTCAAAGAATGTTGAGAAAGGATACTAAAATTATTTAAAAATTGAGAAGAAAAAAATTAACAATATATACACAATAGCTAACAAGAATCAGCAGTTTAGATGTTTAAGATTTACTAAAACCTCAAAACATAATCTCAATATCTAGATACATGTTTGACTTGCTGCAAAATAATTATTTCCATGTGAAAATTAAATTTTTGAACTCAAAGCTGAGTGTAGGAGCATTGGTATATATGAGGTGAATAGGTGGAAATATGGGACCTCCCAGAATGCATGATTAGAGATTAAAAGATAGCCTATAGGGCCACAAGTCTAATTAGGATCAAAACATATTGCGTTAAGCAATGAATGCTTTGGTCCTCTCCTCCTCATACTTCAGTTTATCACTTAGAATTGTCATAAGACCTTCTCCTCTCCTTCCCCTACATGAATTCCACCACAGATGTCCTCTCTTTATCCTTGCTTTCTAGTTCTATCAACAAAAAGCCACAGTAGCTTCAGTTGAGAGCTGTGTTTATGGTATTCTCTCATGCTGAGGCCTCTTGGTGAAGGGCAGTCCCTCTGGCCTTTTTGGAGTTTGAACTGGGCAGTGAGTCTCATTAGTCTCTCATCCTTTGCACTGTGCCACTGTCACAAACTGTGACAGGCCAGGATAACACATATTCATTACCTGATGGATGAAGACTTACTTCCTGTTAAAACAAGATTTAAATAATTTCTAAATATAAAATCCAAGCCTTAAAATGCTTCATTTTTCATCTCATAGTGTTGAAAGTGATATAGGGGAACAAAACTCCCAACCTACTATATGTCTGGTACGAGTTCATGTTCTCTAAAATCGTAGAATGAATTTTAGGAACAGCAAAGGTTAAGAGCAGAATATTTATTATGAGAAAGAAAGCTTCTGTCTGAGAGAGAGACAGAAGGAATCTTGAGTGGATTGCCAAGGACTCTGTCTTTTCCAGGGACTTTTATAGAGTAAAACCACAAGGTGAGATGGGTCCAAGGTAGAGAAAACATGGGAACTCACAGGGTGGGCATCAGGTGGGAAACAACTATGGTCAACCAAAAAGATTAATTGCTCAGGTAAAATTGATTAAATTGGCTACAAATGAGGAAGTGAGTCACGAAGCAAGTGGGCATGCTTAAAGACCAGTGACTCTTCCCATAGGGGGTTGGAACGGTGACTCCTGGCTTCTCCAGGGTGATAGAGACCTATTTAGAATATCAATCCTTAGGATGTGGATGTATTTGTTCTTTTGTTTTGAGACTTGACCCACAGCAGTTGCAAGTTATCTGGGCTTCTGCACAGACTCCTTTGACTAGCCCAGACTGACTGCCTTCAGTATTTCTATCTCAGTTGCCTGTAACAAACGGAACAAATGCTTCTGGTTTAAAAAATTTCCATCAGAAAAAAAGAATTACTGGCTTTTAGTACAAGTCATATTAGTGAAATTATAGGGGAAAAAAATAACAACTATAGTTTGAGCCAGAATCTTAGGAAAGTTTCTGAAAGTTTTATTTTGACATTGTTTTTCCACATGAAATTATATCTGACTGATGAAATAAAAATGTAATTACTGTGTTTTTTGCCATATGCCAAATAAATTTCACAGAGAATTAAATACCAACAATTCAAAGCATGAAATTTGTACCTTTGCAGTAGCCTCAAGGGTAAAGGATATGAGAGTTTGAAATTTTTATCAAATCTTCTGAATTTACTCTAATGAAAGTTAATCAAAAAAGAATAATCACATGAAAATGTAATTACTAGACTGATTTGGCTTTCACAAAACATATTCAATGAGATATATCAATATTTTCTTTTGTTTTAAGAGTAAGAAATAACTTACTTATTAAACCATGAAGCTTTCACTGAATTAAATAAAGGACACTTTGGTAGACATTTAGAAAGTATCACAGAAATGAATTAATTTGATTCAAAATGAAAAATAAAAGTGGATTTTCTGTGAGTAAAACTAATAAATCACACAATAATTACATCAAAAAATGTTGACAAATATAAAATTTATACATTCATTCTTTTCACTTTAGGATATATTGAAATTGACAAATGACATTAATTGTTTTGTATGGAGGAGATCTAATCATAAATTAAAATTAAGATATAAATAAGACTTATCATAAAATCTTAATAAATTTCTTACTGGTTACTAATGCAAACATTTCATATTTGCATAATAAATATAATCAAAAACTTTAATGTGATTTCTTTTAGCTCCATTGACTGCAATAAGATTCAACTTTGCAAATAATGTGGATATCTCATTTGTGGAAAATCAATGTGTGAGTTTGAAGTTATCATTGGTATCAGACCATATGTCAGATAGAATAATTAAGTTGCATAAAAATTGCATCAAACAAAAAAGAAATAATGCTTACCATTTTTAAAAGTGTAAGAAATAATTAGAAATTATTAGAGTGACTTTTAAAATTCAATATAATACTACAACTTCTAAAATTTAATAAATATTTTATTAGTGATATACATAAATGATAATTGTATGATGAGATAAGATGAATTTTGGCAAAGTAATTCTCTTTGAAACATCTTTTTAATTGTCAAAGGCAAAAATGGAGAAAAGTGAAAAATAAGAATCCTGTCTTTGAAAATTAGTCCAAGGAAACAATTGTTATTAACATCATATCTTGATTGATTAACTGATTCTTCGGCAATATTTTGTTTTTACTCTTTTTTTTTTATTAGTACATGTTTGCAGCACATGCAGTTTACAAACATCCTGGAAAGTGGGTACAGGTACATAATGCAAATTGTTTCTTTTTAAATTCCATTTCCTTTTCCTTCCTTCTCCCTCCTTCCCACTCTTAATTTCCCTTTCTTCGTTTTCATTCTTGTTGATATTATTAATCTTAACTATGTTTATGATATATAATGCTTGCATTCATTGAGGTTATTAAGGTTTTCTACATGGCATATCTTTATTTAACTTATTTTCTCTTCACCTCCTCAATTTCCTAACAGCACAAATAGCTACAATCCTGGATACAGCCTATATATCCATCAACAGATCAGAGGATAAAGTAACTGTAATGTCTTCGTAATGGAATACTACTTGGATATAAAGAAGAACATTTGTGGGAAAGTATATGCACCTAGAAAATATAATGTTAACTGAAATAAACCAGACACACAAACTTAAAAACCATATGGTATCTCTCATTTGAGTAAGGCAAAGTATAAAGAAACAGATTAACAAAGGATGGATAGAAGAAGACGGGGAAATGGACCTCTTAGACAGGAACCCAAGAGAATATTTTCTTTCTAAATGCCCTCAGTAATCTGAAGGTACTTTGGCAACTAGTAAATGAATGATACATAAAATCACATAAGTGGCTTCTATAGGTTTCAATATGGTGACTTAAAGAGAAATTAAACAAAATAAATGCAGATTTGAGAACTGGGTTGATGATAGCAGAATAATGCTGTGGTAAAGAAGTGGAAATCATATGGAAAGGTTTGACACACTTTCTTGAAGAAGAGAACTTTGAGCTCTTTTTTCCCTAAAATTAAAAGCAAGAAAAGCTACCTCACATTTGTCCAGTTTTAATATAAAAAATCATAACAATATATTACTTTATTGGGACAAAACATTTTAGGCAAGATTACAGAGGGTTAAACAAGTATTTGTCTTTGAACAATTTTAATTGATCAATATAATAGATGATATCTTTAAGCACCTTTTATCCTTTTTCATCTACTGACTTCACACAGAAAGGGCAAGATGTTGCCAGCTGCCATGCTTCAAAATTGAGCATCATATTGAAATGGCCTGGTCTAGTTACAAGAAAAAATAAATATATCACACAAATTGAAGAAATTATAAATAAAAAATGTTTGAATATCTCTGATTTTCCCTTCCAAGTTTGAATACTCTCAGAAAGTTTGATATGAGCTGTATAAAAGGCACTGTACAAAGTGAATCATATTCTTTTTGTTTTTATTTTTACAAACACATGCTAGCCATACATAAAGATTACATTCATTTTGGGAAGTTAATACAAGTGCACAAAACATTTTAAGCAGTTTTTCACCCTTTGGTGTCCCCTCCTTTCCCTCTCCCAGAAGTATATGCTTTAGTTATTTTTTGTGTAAAGCTAAAGAAATTGTTTTTTGATAAATTTATTGTATTGAACAACCAAAGTAGCATTCTTTTAATGGATGAACATTTAAAATGCAAGCCTTTTGATCATATGCCACCGTTAAATTCCAATTGGTCTAATGAAAACAACAATTTTTTTTATTATTTAGTAAAAAAACAATTATGTGATGACTAAGTAACCTAAGCGGAAGAGCTATGTTCACCCTGGCAATTGTTTTCAAAAAAACATTTCTCAAAGAATAATTAGGCAAATTAGGATGTAAGTTTTGGAAGCGATATTCCTAGAAACTACTTTATCCACTAAATCTTGTTCTATAAGGGAGTCAAGAACAGTTTTTGAAGCAGAGTTATTTAAGCTACAGGGTTCTTTCACAAATACATTTCACAAACACCGTTTTTAAAAATTATACTACAAAATGGTGTAGATCTTCTAGAATTGTATTTCAGTGGAATTATACCAAACTAAAATTGTCAACTTATTTTAAATTTGAAGACTTAAGTTGTTCACTATTTCATATTTCTGGATAGTCATTAATTCTCTTCTGATAATTATTAATATTATGTGTATCAGCATTGTTTGATTTTTATCTCATGTTTTCTGAGAAAAATTTCTGCACATTTTCTCCTAGGTTAAAAAAATTTTTGTAGAATATGATTTATTTAGCATCTCTTATAATCACAACATATAGTTAATTGATTGAATGATACAAATTTGGAAGCCTGTATCCTCGAGTTCCACCATACTCTCCTAATGTACTATTTTGGAAGTTATAGTGGTAGAATTTATGTTTTAAAATGTGCTATCTCTGTACACATTTAATAAAAACATGAATGTGTAGTGTAAAGCATGGTGACATAACACTTGCTGTTACTGTTTCTGTAAGAAGGAATTACCATCTGCAAAGTACCGCACTCTCTGTGGCCCACACAAATGGCAGCCCTAGAGGTTAGACAATTTCCAGCTACTTAGCTGCACACAATGACCTCAGTGATATACAACATAACATATAACATAATATTCACATAATATGAATTATACAATCTCACTTGGAGTTATATATATGTTCATGAAAATCAGTATATATTATTTTGGAAAGGAAAACATTATTTTTTCCCATTAGATTGACTTCAGTTAAACCAGCGCTCTCCTTTCTCAAGTTTGTCAGTAGAAGATCTGCCAGTATTAAAACAGTACCATTTGTGCTTATCTCACAGGTGGTAAAGTTTGCTTCTTGTCTGGCCTTTACTATTTAGTTATGATCAGTTTAAAATGTAGTTTTCAGACCTTATAAACACATGCAAGTTGTAGTCAAGAATGGAGAGATTTGAGGTATTGGATATTACTCTGACTCACACTTTATAAGAGAACCTTATTTATATTCTGTTCCTGGCTACCATTGTTTTCTCCTATACAGACATACTGATTTTTATCCTGCTGCTCAAGCTTGTGAACCAGGGTAAGTTAGAAACAAGGTAAAATAAACAAAAGTTATAAATGACCCAAGGATACAGAGAAAAGCAAAACTTGCTCCCCACCTTCCAGTAGTAGATGTTAGTTCTTTTGAATGAGCACCTTGAAATATCCACAGAATTTTAAGTATAGGCCCCCCAGGACTATGAAAGTGCAAGACATGTGTCTTACAATACTTTCTAATGTGACAATATTTAAACTCTGCAAATTACTGAACTTCTTTCCACGAATATTGAGAGTTAACTTAGTCTTAAAAACCTGAAGATTTTAAGTGTCAGGTTCAATGAAGAGAAAGATATAAGACCTTTGGCAAATTAAGAGAACTTCAGAGATAATCATAGGCATGTGTAAAGACAATATAAGTGACTTTTTCCATATTCTGTGTAATACATTCTCTTTTTGTACCTCCCTATGAAATAATCAGGAAAACGTCCATCCAGCACAAATACTTTTGTGTGTTTTGGGGGTTTCTGACAAAATACTGGGTCTATTTTCACTATATAGGAGTGCAAGGATTCCTCAGGAGATTGTAATATATGGAGTAAATATTAGGTAATTGAGATCTGTCATTTCCCCCCTTTTTACCTATGTTCCTATTCCTGCTGTCCCTTGCAAAAAACTCTTGAATACAATGCCAGAAACAGAAATAACAACAAAATAAGCAAATAAAGACCATTCTTGTCCAGCTCCATTATCAGAAAGACATTTTTGTATTGCCTACATATGTAGTACTGTTTCAGTGCCCTCTATGAATCATGCCATTTTCTGTTGCTCAGTTCTATGTAAGATGTTTATAGGTCACTAACCATTAGTCTGTATATTTATGTAAGAAAAATTGCTTTAAAATAATGTTTGGCTGGCATACATCACATATAGTCCACTTTGTATTCGTATACCACTTTCAACTCAAACTTTAGGTTGTTCATTTGTAGAATGAAAATAACATTATCTACCCTGTAGAGTTGTATGCAAAGTGCTCACTGACACCCTACCAATGATGCTGAAAATTATGAATGCCACAATACTTGAAATTTTAGGTATGGTGTTTGTACTTAATGATGCCTTCAAATGCAAAATTTCTTTGAGATTCAAAGATTGTTTCTAAGGAAAGAGTAGGAAGTTGTAGGACTACAATTTGGACTGTGTTGAGGAAACCTATACTTCTAATTAGAGTAGGGAACGACTTTCTTTTCCATATTACACAGAGATAAAGTAACAGCAAGACTGATTCAAAAGATAAGCAAGGCTGGGTTTATTTTTGGCAAAATCACAAGGAAAATGTGCTATTGCATCAAGACATTTAAAATTTCCTCTTAAAAAGCAGTTGAACTAACAAAGGATGAACTTTTTAACTTTTTTAAATGTGAGAAGGTCTCCACCTTTCTTTGGAGTTTACTTTTACACACTTATAATGAAAAATGATAAAATTTATCATTAACAGTACTTGTTCTGATATTGAAATTTTATTTTTTAAGTGAGAAACTAACTCTGGGCATTTTAAAATATTGGTATTCCTTGTATTTGGAAACAGAAATTTCAAGTTGAAAATATTTGTTGTCATCTTTTTTCTTTATAGAATTTGAATTTTTTTCTTTTGGGAGAAGGATAGAATAGAAAACACTTTTTAAATATTTTTTTTTATTTTGAAAAGCAAAACAAAAAAATGGAAACGGTACAGAATTTCAAAAAATAGTAAGAAATTAACACTAGTTAATATAATACATGTGGTTATCTTAGAAGTAGTTGTTTAGGTTATAAGATTTAGGCATAAAAAATGATCAATGAAAGCACAAACTGTTATTTTTGGTGAACTAACAGAGATTAGTAGTATAATTGTAGTAGTAATATGATTGTATCTATCTTTGATATATATACATACATAAATAGATTATATAATATTTTTCCTTCTTCCTTTTCTCCTTTCCCCTTTCCCAGTTGTTCTTACCTTTTGAGCTTTTTCTTTCCCTTTCATTATCACGATGTGCACCCATGTTTATAACAGCACAATTTGTAATACCTAAATCTTGGAAACAACTCAAATACCTATCAACCATGGAATGGATAAAAAAGACATGGTATTTTTATTACTGGAATATTACTCAGCTATAAAGAAGGATAATCTTGAAGCTTTTATAGGTAAATAGAGGCAACTTGAGACCATACCCATAAGTGAAACAAATCAAACTCACATTTGTAAATATCGTATTGTCTCCCTAGTATAAGAAAAAAAAAACTGAAAAAGTAATAAGATCCAAAACGTACAATAGAAAACACTGTTATAAGTCATGTCATGTTTACAGTTTAAGTCCTGCAATCAAATGAGATCTTATTCCTTTTTTATTCTCTCACTATTTAATATTGGGTTTACCTTATGTGATCAATAATGTCTTAGGTTGAATTAGTTTCCCAAGATTTTAACAATGGTTTATTTCTCTTATGTTATTTTGTTAATCATTTCTTCTAATAGCTGTTGTTCTTGTTGTTGTGTGTGTAGGATTGCACAAAAATTATCAGATAATACATTAGTTAAAAGAATTTATTTTAAATAATTTGAAGAAATAAACAAAGTAACCTAAAGTGATCACAATTTGTTTTCAATCACTCTACAGTGTACAGTCCAGAGGTTCCTAAACACACAATCTCATCTTTTGGTATCAATTTTCTTTCCTACTACTTTCCTTCTCTCCCTTTGTTAGAAGGCTGAACTGAAAGGTTTCAAGAGTATTGCCATCAAATTGCTTCTCATGATCACATTTTCATACTTGTCCCCTTTATTGCATAGAAAGCTGCCTACTAAATTGTTCTAAATTATTTATCAGAAATGGTGGAATCAGTGTTTACTTGATATAACAATATTTAAAACACAAAATAATTTGTTGCGCAAATTATATGCACTGCTTTCTGCACTTTTAATAGCATAGCATACTAAGCATATTTAAATAATATGACCTGTACTTGAACAACCATGTCCAAATAGTTCACTTTTGATTAAATGCGTATAATTACAAATACCCACAAATTAGGTTTTGACCATTTATAATATATTCTGCGCTAATACTACTGACTCAAGAAATTTTGTAACTGAATTATAAACTGCATTTCACTATACCTTTCCTACTTGAATTTTGTCACAGTTAAATTTTAATGTTTACATTTGTGTATATTTTCTACTTCTCTCATATTCATAAACATTTAGATATCAGCAGTACTGTTTTGAAATGTGTTTACTTTCTGTTGTGGAGGTTTTTTAATGAGAAAATCTTTGCAAAATACATTAGGAGAATATTCTGCTTCTGGTAATGTTGCATACAGCTCAACATATTTAAAATCATATAGAGAATACTATTTACATCCTGCAAATGTCCTAATACTTGTACAACATCCTTGTAAATTCAGAAATGAGAGTACTTCCAAATTAGTCACAAGGAAACCCATAATCTGTTATACATAATATTAGAAAATCAGAAATGAAAATTTACTTCATACACATTCTAGTATGACATCTTCAAATAAATACATTGTTCTTTTCAGAGTTGAGATAGAAGTTTGCATTATTAAATTTTATGAGAAAGGTAGAAAAAATAAATATTAAAAATAATAGTAGAAATCAAAGAAATACTATACAAACATATTCTAGACAAGTCAACCAAAACAAAACTTAACTCTTTATACAACTTATAAACTTGATAAACTCTGGCAATACTGAGCTTAAAAAAAACAAAACCTAGGACATAAATAAATGATATTATAAGGGATAAATGTACACTGTTACTAATTTCAAAGTTACTAACCAAAAAAAAAAACATATTAAGGAAGGTTCAGTGCCAATGACTTGAAATATGTATGAAGTGTACTAATACTTAGAGAAATGAAATTGAAAAGAATGCCCAAATAGAGACAGAAAGCTAAATTGTGATATAATTTTTAAATAAATTGAATTAATTATTGAAACATTTCCACAAAGAAAACTCCCGGCCAGAGGAACTATGTGTATGAATTTTACAAATATTTAACAAAGGAATATTACATACTGCTCACAAAATTGTTCACATTCCAGAAAATATTTGATACCATATCTTGCCAGAGAAATGATACATGTAAGCTATTATGGGATAATTTTATTCATTAATGTAGATAGAAATATCTTTAACATCATAAAATTATATTCAAAAGCCATTCATAATTAATGAACAAAATAACATTCACTAAGCCATATTAAGTATATGTAATTCAATAAAGAAAAAGTATTCATAAGACAAGCGAACCATCATACTTGGTAGAGAAATGTCAAATGATTTCTTTCTGAATTTGAGACTAAGACCAAGAAGCTTTTCCTCCTCCCTTCATTCTGTATGTTACTGAAGTGCTAATTCATCCCATGAGGCAAGAAACAATAATATCTTTAAGTTTTAAAAATATCAGTCATAAAAATTAGTTGATACCTAAATTTTGTATGTATGAATATGATGTGTTAAAATACACACATCCATCAGACAACTCAAATGAGTATGTGAGACACATGAAAAGTATTTCAAATTCCCTTTTAATCATGGTAATAAGAACCAAAAGTCAACTTTTAGCTCACATATTTTCACATATATGAGTATTAAATGTGACAATAATTAAAGAATATAACAAAGATATAAGAAAATAGATTTTCACAGGTATTGTTCAAAAAGAGTAAACCGGCACTCAATGAAATATAATTTGATAATACCTAGAATAAATATATATGCAAATAAGTTTGATCCTCCAAAGTTTTCTTCTCAGCATTTGTCCTGTAGATAATTTACAAAAGTATATACAACCCTTATGGCTCAGAGCCAAAATTTCCCCAGAAGGGCTCATTGTGTTGAAGGCTTGGTTGCTGATGAGTTTCTGGGAAGTGATTAGATAACAAGGCTTCGTCAGTGGATTAGTCAGTTGGTGAGATCATAATTTCAAAGTATTATTGCGAGAAGGTGAAAACAGAAGGTGGGGTCTAATTGAAAAGTGGATTATGGGTGAATGACCTTGGGGGCCATATCTGGCCCCGGACCCTTTCCTCCTGGCTCTGTCATTCTCTCTGCTTCCTGGCTGTCAAGAGATGAGCAGCTTTCCTTTATCATGCCTGTTCACCATTATCTGCCTGTGTTACCACCAGGCTTAAAAGCAGTGGAACCACATGACCATAGAAACTGTGAGCTGGAATAGAGCTACCCACCTTGAGTTTATATTCTCAGGTGTTTTGTCAAAGTGCTAAGCTGACTAATACAGTTTAAGAAGAAAAAAAGCCAAGATTATCCCACGTAGAATAGATATATTTATGTGTTTGTGTTTGTAAGTGAAAACAAGTGTAAAACAAGTGAAACATATTAAAGAAGCACGATTGAGTATGCAAGGACCAGAAGATACTTACTTTCCACCTTGAATATTTTGTAGTTTAGTTTATAGACATGTATGATACATGTGTGTATATTAATATAGAATACAAAAAAAAGAAAAGAAAATGAAAACTAAGTAGTCAAGTAACTAGCAATGAAATACTATGAAGAATTCTTAGTCCAAATGTCATTCCTCCTAGACACTTGTGATTTGGATCAGTTTCTCAAGAAGTAGGACTTCTTTATTCTTAACAATTAAATGAAGGGAGAACTTACAAACAGCATGTTAAAATAGGTTCCTTATCAACTATCAGCACAACCTTGTTGTAAAGCAAATGCAATGATGATCAGTGCTTTTTTTTCTGCAGGCGCACTTTCAAAAGCCAATAGTTCATATTTTATTTTACAGTGACCAAAATACCTGAAATACAAAATTTAAAAGAGGAAATGCTAATTTTTATTTGGCTCACTGATTCAGAGGTTTCAGTCCATTGTCCCCAGTTCTCTGGCAGAAACATGGCAAAAGAGTGTGGCAAAGGACGGAAACTCACCTCATGGCAGCCAGGAAGCAGAGAAAAGGGAAATAGCCTAAAAGGAAGGGGCCAGGGACAAGGCACCTCTCACACCAATAAAGATGATAATTAAGAGTTAATTATCACTGTATAGTAAGACACAAGAAAAAGATGCTTTGCACAATCCCTCACTCATTTTATTCATAATATAAATAAGTTGCCATACAGATATTGCCCTCAATATCTAAAAAAAATGAATAAAGTAATAACCCAATCACAATATTCATCTATATTATGCAATTTATGTCCATCACAATTTTGGGAGGAATTTGAGTTCTTGACTTGAGTACTGCTTCATATAGATGTGCTATCATTGCATTCAAATTGATACCTTCAGAATAAACATTCTTTTGTCATGATCTTGCTGCTTCTGGTAACTGTTCAAAGGGTCTACACCCCAGGCAAAAAGTTTTAGATTTCTAAAAATGAATTCATTGTTCATATTATTGGGTGGTAAAAGAATCATTTAGAGGCAATGGCAGATGCACAGTTTTGAGTGAACTACTGCTCATTATTTACCAGTTAAATATTGCCTACATGTATTTTTGTGTATATGTACATGTGCATGCTTATGATGCATTATATAATCCTTCACCTTTCTCTCTTCTCTGTTAGGTACTTTCGATATGCGCATTAGCAGTAGTTTTATTTCTCTGTCTCCAACATCTGTCAAGGGGTTTATATGAGGCATCATGATTGTGGATGAAAGTCAGTTGGCCTCACTCTGAAATCTTCCTTTGAAAATAGACTAACTTTGCATATTATATTTAAATTACGAAGTGTGAAATAGAGGATCTGATCAGGAATGGTTTGACTTATCCTTTAAAATGTATGAAAAATAAGTTTTTTTTGTTTTTTTTTTAAATTATACAACCCAGTGGTTTATTCATAAAGTTGTACGACCATCACCATCTGATAATTTTAGAATTTTTTTTATTTTATTTTTTATTTTAAAGAAAATAGGACAAAACAAAACAGAACAGAATGAAAAAAGCAAAAGAAAACAGTATAGAGTCAAACATAATATAGCATTTCAAAGGAGAACACTGCAAGCTATACAGGTTATGTTTTGAAAAATAAGTTTTGAACAAGAAATCCCATTATACAGGAAAACTAGAACCATCACTGAATACTTGCCAGCAGAGAATCACCAGGACATTTTGAAGCTTGAGGGAGCAAAATTACAAACTCATGTATAATCTTGTATTTAACTCCAGAACTGAAAATACTTCTCCTATTCCATAAAGATGTCTTTTTGGGTCAAGAGTTGCTTAGATGATTCAGTTTGTTAAATCACTTGCAAAATGGAACCATACAAAATACATGAGGTTGGGAGTCTTTTGCACTTGGGCTAAACATGCAAATAAAGAAAGGAGTCATCAATTCAGTAAATTGTTAAATTCAAAATTTTATGCAATTGATTTCAATTTTTTTACACACAGTTTAAGTTAAATTTTTTGTGTAAATGATAATTCAAAATTTCTATTAAGTTTGAAACCCAGTGTCTTGGTTACTTTTTCT
>RJWT010031580.1:0-14349 GCA_004365215.1 Cuniculus paca | reverse complement strand
GTTGGCATCTTTTTGAGATGTAGAAGACCTTGTAAGAGCCAGTGTGTCTCCCAGGAGCTTGTTCAGATACTGGTCTAGTCCGTTGTCTTTTGGTTTGGGCAGTATCTGTAGAGCTCATCCTGCACTCCGTGCTCTGGAGGATGGACAGGCCCACTCTGTCCTCATCCTGCTAGGGACCTATAGAGCACAGCCTTGAGGCTCCCATTGGCTGGGCAGGCTCAGGTTCCCATGTGTTGTCCTAGTGCTGCTTCTGGATGGGCTTAGGAGCCTGCTCCCTGAGCCTAGGACTGGGGCATCGATGGCAGGTTCTGTCTCCTCTTCCTGCACTGGAAAGAAGTATTCCCAGAAGCCCAGCCTGCCTAGGAGAAGGGGAGAACCAGACACCAGGAGGTCTGACAGAGATCTTTAAGACTGTCCTGCTGTACATTTTTCTTTCTCTAAACATTTTATAAGCTCAGGTGCTAGGAAAACAGCCCCACTTTGGGCTTAGAAGTGATGTTTGTTTCATTAATTTATATTTATTGAGTATAAATAAAGTGTGCTGAGTGCCGTGCAGGACATGATATGAAGTGTTGGTGTTTATGGTCAGGCAGTAAAGGTAAGTACTAAGTGTCAGACAAGAACAGAAAAGATAAGTGCTAGAAAAGAACAGAAGGAGAAAGTCACGGGGCCCACTTAGGTAGAGTGGTCAAGGACAGCCTCTCAAAGGCAATCTCGTAAGGCAGAGTTCTAGAAGAACCTTTAGAGAGGAAGTAAGAATCATCTAGGCAGAGCAGGATGAGGAGCACAAGTTTGATCTAATGCAGTGGGGAATAAACTACAGTGTTCAATTAGAGCCATATTTTGAGACAGGTTGGCCCATCCCTGGAACTAGATCATGGATCAGAGGGTATGTGGATGTGCTTATGGATCTGTCATGAATTTCACTGTGAATAGTAGCAGCCTGGACTGGGCTAGTGGCCATAGAGATGCAGACCAGCATAGAAATTTGTAATCTGATTTTGGGGTCAAACTGATGGTAGGTTGGCTGTTGAGGGCAGGGAAAGTAAAGGCATCACAGAGGGCTCTGCTTCTCTTTGGGAAGGTGGGTAAGTGTGTGTAAGTGAAGGAGAACCTGATTTTAGAGGAAATAAGCTCTGTAGGCTATCAGGGGAGCCTCCTGAGAGACATCTAGATGACAGCATGACAGTGATGTATGGAAAGTCCAGAATTCAGAGAGGCCTTGGCTGGAGGGTATGTTTTGGGACATCAGCCTAATGACAGCATTAATCCGGGAGGCTGCCCTGCACCTCCATCCTCTGGGTACTGAACAGCTGATGGCAGCAAGGGGCTGTGCAGAGGGCGAGGCCAGTATGGCTCGGCCAGGGTGTATGACAACAGAGCTATCCAGAGTGGGAGCTTGGGAGACTTGGAGGAAGAGACCTTGTGATTTTATCTCCAGAACAGTTTGGGGAAAGGGACAGGAAATGGGAGCTCAGACAGGTACCGGGTAAGGAGGTACGAGAGTCTGGACTGGAGAGTGAGTAAAGGAGACTCTGGGTAACCAGCTGTGGTCACTGTGGTCAAAGCCAGGATTGCAGAAGCAGGCCAGCAGCCCTGGAAATGGGAAGGCTGTCTTGGTGTTGTGGTGGTAGGGCAGAGTCATAAGGAGGATAGAGAGGAGTTTCTTTTGTGAGCTGGAGGGTGGCAGCCCCAAGGGGTGCTGGGGAGGATGTGCTGGAAGTCAGAATGCAGGCTGGTGGTGAGGGTGGGAACCGGAGACCTCAGTGCCCTAGGCCCGCTCAGCTCCCTCTCAGGTGAACCCCACTCCATCTCACTCAAGGGAGGGGCTGGTCCATGGTGTCCAGTCTCATCTGTGTCTTCCTCAACCTCAAGGGCCAATCTGGAGGACCACCCCCGGCAGAAGAGACTTCTGGGTTCCAGACCTCAGAATAGGGCACATGGCATGTGGTGTGGTGGCAAACGACTCAGCCACCAAAGCCTTTTCCTGGCTTTAGCAGTTTATTTTTAGACACCTTTGTCCAAATTTCCCGGCCTCTGACAGCTTCACAAGTTGCCTGGTTTTGACGTCACCTCTTTGATGAAAGCCCTTTCTCTTTCCTCCCCCTGCTGTGGGAGCCTGTCAGCTGTGTTCTGGACTCCTTTCTCTTGGGATGGGGGCTGGGATGAGGAAGCCATAGGATGGGAGGAAAGTGAGGGGCTTCTCCCAGAGATGTCTGGGAAGCATGCTTGTGTGAGTGTGGCCATGCACTGGGGGAGAGAAAGAAACCAGGTTGCCGACAGAGGAGGCGACATCCAAGGTTCTCACCTTGTTTCTGTAGCAGGAGACAGGGGTTGCCTCTGCTCCTGGTTTAGAGTGACCTTGGTCCCTAGGGAGATGAGGAAGGAGCTGGCTTTGTGTGATGGTCACAGCTTATAGTTGACAGGGTGGCCTTCTGCCTCTTCAGCTCAGAAGTCACTGGAAGCAGGGTGGAAAGGTTACTTCCACCCTCTGTCTTCCTTACTGCCCTGTAGTCAGAGAAAAGCAGCTACTAATGAGACTGGGTGCTTCTGACTCTTAGCCCTGACAGCTGGCTGCCTTTACCCATGAGCATGGTGCATGCGCACACACACGCACACACTCACTCTTTTCTCTCTGGCTCTGGGACTGCTGTGAAGGTTCTTCAGATGGAATGACAGCAGTCGTCAGCATTCTGTTTCAGAAGGGGTAAGGGAGGCCGGAAGCCCTGCTGCCAGATGGGGAGGCAAGGCTTGGCAGGCTCACCTGCCTCCCCAGAGGCTGAGGTGAGAGGCTGGGTGAGTGGGTCTCAGAACTTTGGGTGGGGAAGGTAGAGAGCAACTGCTATCCTGCCAGTTGCAGGTGTGCCTGAGCCTGGGGCGTGATTGATCTCACAAGACAGTGAGGGACCTGGGGGTCACTGCGAAGAGCCCAAAGAGATGCATTTGTCAGACCCCTCTGGGGATTCTAGAAGGGATGGTTAGATCCCAGCTTTGTGATCTTTGTGACATCTCTGACTCTCTGGCAAGCCTTCCTCTGCTTGGCAATGAGGAAAACTGGCTGCAGGAGCTGAAACTGCCTTTTCCCACATAAACGACTAGAGAACCCCCTAGGCTGGGCACTCTGGGACAGCATGTGAGGAGTCTGGGTACTGTGTGACCATCACTGAATGTGGAAGATTCTCCAGCTTGGTGAGGCTGCTCCACTGGTATCTAAGAAGGGATTGTTCCAAGGCCCAGGGCATCTTCTGGCAGCAGCAGGAGGGGACTGGGTGTCCTTGAAATTGCAAGCTGCAAAGGAGAGAGATAGGGTCAAGATGTGAGTCCTGAGCAATGGGCAGAGGCCTCAAACTTGACCTGAGGTTAGAAGCAATCTTTCTTACTTACTTATTTATTTATTTTAGTACTGGGCATTGAACCCAGGACCTTCACATTGAGATACATTACATACCTGTCCCTTTTTAAATTTTTTTTTTATTTTGGGACAGGGTCTTTCTAAGTTGCCCAGGCGGGGCTCGAACTTTTGATCTTCCCACCTCTTAGCCTGGTATTACAGGTGACTGCCACTACACCTGTCTTAAAACCAGTTGTAATGAATGTCCAGGAAAGCTTTGAGCACATGGAGTGGACCAGGATTGAATGATGGAACTGGGAATCCCATTTGTGGGGATCTGATGAAAGATCACTAGAGCGAGACTTGGCTTGTAACTGCTGTAGCAATTAGTGGGGAACATTGAGAGTGTTAGACTGACTACCCCCTCCCCACTAAATTCGCTCCCTTCCCAGTAAGGTCCCAATCTTCTTCATCAACTCATTTTTCTGGGTCTTTGATTTCCAAGAGTTCTTAGAGGAGTATCCTTATAAAATACTTTGAGCATCTTCCAAGTTTATTTTATTTTTTTTTGTGGCACCGGGGATTGAACTCATGACCTTGCGCTTGCCGGGCAGGCGCTTAGACCACTGAGCTAGATCCCCAGCCCTGTTTTTGAGACAGGGTCTCACTATGCCATTCAGGCTGGCCTTGAGCTCACTTTGTAGCCCAGGCTGGTCTCAAACTCACAACGATCCACCTGTCTCAACCTCCCGAGTGCTGGGATTACAGGCGTGAGCCACCATGCCCGGCTCATCTTCCAAGTTTAAAGAGACAGGGCATTGCTTGATGGTGGCTGATTGGCTGGGGGCAGTTAGGCCCTGGAAGTCAGACTTGGTTCTTTTTCTGTAGAATTAGAGAAAAGGGTTGCAAGAATTGCCAAAGAGATGTGAGTCTGACTGTGAGGGGAACTTTGTTGGTTGAATTTTGGGACAGTTGGGTTGACTGAGGTTGTCCTATGAAGGTCTTAAAGGGGAAGGGACCTCAGACCATAGATCTGAGACTACTCTGGGATGGCACCCTTAACTCTGTGTTGAGGGGTCCTGGAGCTGGCAGTGTGGGCTGGAGTCTGCACTCAGACCCTCACCTGCTTCAGAAGTAGTAACTGCCTAAGGTTGTACAATCCAGATGACATCTTGGGCCTTTGTTTGGAAGTGGGCTTCTGAGGCTAACTGGTTTGAAAACCTTTCTCCCAAGAGAGAGTTGCACCATTGGGCAGATGCCACTCTACATCAGCAGTGTGTCTGTTCTAGATTCTGAGGTTGCTGCAGCAGCTGTGGTGTGAGTGGAGCTGGGAGGCATCAGGCCCATCCTCTTGCATATGGGGGTAGGTGTGCCCAGAAGAGGCAGTTGTTTCCTGGGGAGCAGTACTCATTGGAAGCTAGACCTGAAGGGGACCCCTGGGTAGCTGCAGGTTGGGGTCTCCCTAGGGTAATAGCATGGTGTTGCCGTGGGGCAGCCATCTGGGAACTGGGGTTTGGGGGTATTGGTGCCTGTCGAAGTGAGTTGTTTCTTTAAGCTCTGTGGGCTGGATGGAAGCTCTCAGCAGCTGGTCAGAACCTGGATTCTAGCTGGGCATGTTGGTACATGCCTATAATCCCAGCACTCTGGGAGTCTGAGGCAGAGGAGTATAAATTCAAACCCAGCCTGGGCAACTTAGTGAGATCCCGTCTCAAAATAAAAAAAGGGCTTGTTATGTAGCTCACTGCCAAGGCCCTCAGTTCAATCTCCAATACCACAAAAAACAAAACAAAACAAAAAACCAGCCTGGCTTTCTGCCCACTGGGCTCTGAGCCCTATGTTTGTTTCCCCTTAGCCTGCTTCAGCAACTCTGAGCAAGTTGGTGGGTAGGTGCATGTCCATGCTGGGGCGAGAATACCAGTGGAGAAACACTGGGGCCTGGCAGGTGAGAGAATTTTAAATCTCCCTCTCTCTACTTACCACCTTTGCCCAGCTAACAAGAGGAGAATTCCAAGCTTTCTCCTAATAAGGGAGGCTGGTGGGGCTGGGATGTATAGCTCAGTGGTTGAGCACGTATTTGGCCATGTACTAGGCCAGTTTATTCCCCAGCACTAAAAATAGGGAGAGGGGTAGACTGTTTCTTTCTACTCCTTCGCTTATTCTGTAGTTGTTTAATGAACCCTCCTTTGTGTGGCATCGTTTTAGGCATGGGATCCAGCTAGGAGGCACTCATAGGGTCCTAATCAAAGCCAGCATTCCCAGTGTTTTACAAATAGGAAGAGTGCTAGAGGGGAGAGGTTACCCAAGGTCAAGGGATGGAAGCAATGGCTGAATGCAAACTGAGTCCTGTGGGCTGAGATTGTTCCTAGTTATGTGCCTATTGCCACTCTGTACTGTGCATGAGTGGGACTGGGACTAAGAGGCTGAGGACTTATCTTGAATTCTGGATACGCCTGGGATGGTGCCACAGTCAGTCTGGCGATGACAAGAACACAGCCCAAATGCACTTGACCCTCTGTCTCCAGTCCTGGTAGTTTGCTTTGGTGACTGAGGCTGTTGGTCTGGGCCCATTTGTCCAGCAGGCACTCATTAAAAGGTGGCCTTGCAGATGCTCCAGGCACAAGAAGCAGCTGCTGCAGGCAGCAGTTGGGCATCATGTCCTCACCCTCCATGAGGCAGGAGCTGCCTCATTCCTGGGGTTCCCTCACAGGATCTTGTGAGCTAGCTCACTGCCAGAGCTACTTCCTGCTAGTTGTCCTGCTCTGGCATGAATAGGAAGGCACTCTCAGTAGCCCCAGTACCTGGCCTCCAGAAACTCTTTCCCTTATCCCCCAGAGCTTAGTTGTACCTGGAGAGTAGGGGTGGAGAGTTAAAAGAAAGGTTGGAGTCATCGAAAGGACTGAACAAGGCTTGCAGGGTGGTGGTGTTTGGGCTGGGTCTGGAAGGATGTGCAGTGCTGTCTATGTGGATGACATATAAGGCAGAGGCACGGGTATCCAGTGAGACCAGAGATTGGTAGATCCTGTCTACCAATGATGGTATCTGAGCAGATGAGTGAGTGACAGTGTGCAGGCTAGGATAAGGAGCAGGCCTCTGAGTACTGGGAGGTGGGGAGGAAGAGCCAAAGGCCACAACCAAACTCTGAATAAGGGAAATCAATTAGCTGAGAGTAGTAGTGATACCTCGCTCCCAGATACCACTAAGCCAAGAAGAACCTCCTCCCCATCTTGCCAGGACCTGGATCCCTGGCATCCCTTAGGGAGCTATTCCTGGGGGTTGAGGTATGGGGGAACTCACAGAAGGCCAGCTTCTTCACTCTGCCGACCTAGGCACTAGGACCTGCTTTTCAGCCTCTCTGGCTTCACCCATTCCTTCTCTCCTCCCCCAGGACTGAAAGCACAAATCCAGCCTTTGCTGGGGTGGCGTGGGAGCCACTGCTCTCGAAATACCATCTTGGATATTGTAGCTTGGCAGTCCTGCAGGTCTCTGGGGGCTGAGGCTTGTCTGGATGGTGCTATGGGGTTGGGCTATCACCAATCCGGAGGGAGTCGCCTTCCCTAGGGAGATGGAACTTACCAAGGAAGAATTCTTTTGCTTTTCTCCTAGAATTTAGGATGGAGGCAGGGGAATGTTCCGAGGAGGAAAATTGCCCAGGGAGCAGAATGACTCTGCCTTTAGTAGAGCCCTCAGGTAAGGAGAGGCTAGCTAGTTACACAACCAGGAAACCTCAGACTCCGATGTGAAGGACTTCCTGAGGTGTAGAGAGGAAGTCAAAGAGCCAATTGGAACTGGGGAGTTCAGAACCTTCTCTTTCCCTCCTTCCCTCTGCCCCATCTCCTCTCTATCCTTCTTATCCATTTGTCCTTCCCCTCTGGCGTTTCCTGACTCCTCTGGCTCCCAGGTGCATGGCTCCATGGTTCCATCTGCGCTGAGCAGCCTTCCTGCTGCTCAGTGTTCTCGTCAGCTTGTGAGCCAGACAGGGCTCAAGGTCCTTGGTTGTACAAATGCTGCAGAGATAGTTGGGTCTCAGAGATGGGGTGAGCTATGGAGCCCACCACGGGAAGGCATCATGTAGGGGTGCCCATATTTAGAAGGGAGAACTTCAGAGTTTCTTATCTGAACTCTGGCTGAGCTCCCCATGGGCTACTCGGGCCTGTGCTCCCCAGGTCTGGGCCCTGAGGACAGGAAAGACTGGGCATGAGGCAGGGCCAGGGCTTTCTAGTCTGCCTGGGCACTAGGATGTCTAGGTCCTGTGTCCCGAGTGCCTACTCAGAGGGACTCATCCTCTCTCTGCTTCTCAGTGTCTCAACCTGTCCTGATGCTTCACTGCTGCCAAGGCCCCCACCACGAGCCACCCAGGAATCCAGGGCCTGAGTATCACCAGGGAGATGAGCAGAGGTGTAAATTGTATGGCGAGCTGCCGACTCTGAGGTGAAAATGAAAAGTCTTCAGGCAACAGCAGCAGCAGGCACAGCAGGCCGGGGTGCTAGGCACAGCACCTCGCCTCCCTACCCTGTTCACTCACACTTCCTCTTCTGCAGTCTTCCCCAAGCTCCTGACTGGGTCTGGCTCTGCCTGCCTGGCTCGTTTGCCATCCTTTGCCATTTAGGGGCTCCCCAGACTAACCTTGGGTTAGACCTTATCTTGATCTGTTGCTTCTGTTACAGTTTCTAATTTGGTGACTGGTGCACAGAAGAATGGGCTATGCTTCAGTTAACAGTGACTTCATGTTTGTGGTAGTTCCATCATCATTCTGATTTTTCCAAGTAGGCAGTATGCAGTTGTTGTATCTTTAAATAGTGGTATTTTTATTCATCCTTTCCAGTTCCCTACTTTATTCAAAATCATCATTTCTGCTCCCTTTATGTGGGGAAATTGAGGCTCAAAGGGAAGCCACTCATTTGTCAATAGGTAGGCTGAGACCCTGGACTCCTGCCTGGGGCTCTCTCTGATACTTCCTGTACCCTGTATCCCCTCCCTAGCAGTTTCCTACTTCTTGTCTCCTTTTCCTGTCATTTTCTGAGTTTTGGGTCTTGCTGCTACTAGGGAAAGGAGCAGGGGAGGACAGTCATTAGCTTTTCTGCAGGCCCCCTACCCTCACCCCCAGCATCCCACAGACAGGTTTATGTTCCTGGCCAGGAGGCAGTTGGGAGTCCTGATGGAGATGAGAGGAAGCTAGAGAGAGGGTAGTTGACAGAAGTTCCTGGGTAGAATAATAATAACTTGCTACATTCAATCCACAGCTTCCCCGCTATGTTCCCCCCCACGTCCAACACTTTGCACATGTGATGCCAGCCAGCTGCTTGTGGGGCTTTCAGGGTCTGAGCCCCAACTTGCAGGGACTGCTGGGTGCAGGCGGGTGCACGTTGGTGTCTGTGTAATTAAAAATGAGCATGCATCACTTCACCCAGCAAGATGCCACCACCTTGGGTGGGATGCAACAGCTGCTTGCTGGTTGTGTGGCTGCCTGGCTCTCCACTCTGGCACAGAGGGGTTGGTAGGATTGGGCAGCAAAGGATGAGCAAAGAGGGCCCAGGATCTCTCATTCCCATGAGGCAGGAGGTAAAGGGCTGTGATGGGATGGGGATTCATCAAGCAGACCTCTTTCTTTTCTGGGCCAAGAGCTTGTGTAGGAGATGTGTGCCCATTCTTGGCCCACAGCCATGTCCTTTTGGGCATTGCCATCTATCTCTGAGCAGACCCAGCCCGTGGGCAGCGTGGGAGTGAAATCCACTCTTGGCATCCAGTGTGGGCCTGACCTCTTCTGTCTTTCACCCACTCCATACCTCTAGCTGAAGCCAGGGCACAGGCTAATGTTCTGAGAGCAAAACACAAAATGATGATAGTTGAGGTCGTCTCTCTTTCCTCCATCCTCTCTCTCTGAGTTCAGAGATTTTCTTTTTTGCGGCACCAGGATTGAACTCATGACCTCGCACTTGCAAGGTAAATGCTTAGGCCACTGAGCTAGATCCCTGGCCCTTGTCTTTTTGAGATGGGGGTCTCACTGTGCCATTCAGGCTGGCCTTGAGCTCACTTTGTAGCCCAGGCTGGTCTAGAACTCACAATGATCCTCCTGTCTCAGCCTCCCGAGTGCTGGGATTACAGGTGTGAGCCACCATGCCCGGCATCTCTGAGTTCAGAGACTTTCTAAGGGAGTCATTGTATCTCTCCACCTCAGAGAGGGCCTCATGGCCCATGTGAGCTGTGTGCATGAGTGAGCCTTGGGTGGTGGGTTTGTCAGATGACCAGTGGCCTCAGGGCAGAGCAGCTTCCCCTGTCTTGGCAATGCTTCCACATGCTTCTGGCTGTCTGGGTGGTCCAAGGGAGTCTGTCAGGGCTGGGAGTACTAAAGCCTGTTCAGGCTCTTTTATTCACCATGGCCAGCTCAGTGTGGCATTGAGCTAGTGTCCTTGGCCATTGGCAGTCTACTCTCCAAGGGCTCCCTGGGGCTAACTGAGGAAAAGGCAGCTGGCCTTGCCTTCCTCCAATGATTTTTCCATACTTACTGGCTCATTGACACATTGCTTGGGCTGTAACTCCTGTTGTGCAGTGAGGACCTGAGAGCCCTCCTTTCTACCCCTAGAGGCTGCACCTGGCTGGGAGGGAAAGGGCTCATTCTCTCTCCCTGATCTGTCAAGGGCAAGGCATATGGCCAGGCCTTCCCCTTTGTTCTCCATCTCCAGTCCCCAGTAGACTCATTCCTGCTCAGTGAGCAGAGCATGGAGTGGAGAGGGGTCTCCCAGGAAGGCCTATAAGCGCAACTGTAAGCCCCTTTACTTGGCCTGTGGGCTGAGGTTGGACATTCAACTCTGTACCTTCTTCATTCCCCCTTGTCCTCTGCCCCAGTCTGCATTTTGACAGGATCAGACATGTGTTATAATGATTTGGGATTGAGCAGTCAGTGGGATTTTAATTAGCTTTGAGCTTCCCCCACAGTGGGGCCAGGGGTCCCCAGGTGGAAGGACTGGGACCAGGCTGGGTTTGGGTCTGAGGCAGATCTGGGCAGCTGCTGCTTCTTGGGAGGCTGGCAGGGAATAAGGGAAAAGAGCAGGAAGGGTCGTGTAGCCACGCCACAGTTTTCTCTTCAGCCTCTGTAACCCCCATTCCTCTGTTCTATCCGATGGCTTTGAGATGAAGGCAACGGCAAGGATGGAGGATGCAGTTTCCATGGCAACAGGGCTGTCCACAGCTAGGCAGCTTCAGAACCAGGCTCTCTGGAGGAGGCAGATGTGTAGAGCAGCCACAGAGCTGCCTCCTGCCTGCCAGCGAGGGGGCTGGCAGAGCAGGTGGTACAGGGTGGATGCCTGGTGCTGCCCACCCTAATGCCCAGCCTAGAAGAGAAGGGCGGAAAGAGCACTACCCCCTATCATCTCTATTACTGCCAAGCTCCTCCGGAATGGAAGTCAGGCCTGTGGTCTAAGTGTTGGTAGGCTGGAGTAGGAGGGTCCCCATTGTCCCTGGATTCTCTGGGTGGGCATAGGCTTTAGTTTCTGAGAGAGTCCCCAAAAGCCAGCTGTCAGTAGCTCTTAAGATGGCCGTTGGCCACTCAGCTGCTGTACTGTACATCCTTTAGATGCCCAGATTATGAGGATGCTGGTGCAAGTCACACCCTTCTGGACTTGGGAAACCTTTTCTTCCCTCTAACTACTAGGGAAGTTCTGAGGCCTTCTTCAGAGTGTCTCTTTGAACCTGGTTTTGGTAACCTGGCCCAGTTTGCTGAGTGTGGCTAAGATTTGACAGATGCCAACCCCCAAGGTCTGACATGGGAGGGGCCCAGAACCTGGTAATTTTTGTGTTCTGATATGGTTTTGTCAGTCTCCAAAGGACCAAGGATGTGGTGGACATATGTGTGAGTGGAGGAGCAAGACAGCCATCAAAAACAGTGAAAGTGTGTTTAGAGATGGCAAGAATTGGGGCATGCACTCATGAGCTGGAGGGGTCCAGAGCAACCAGTTGGCAGAAATGGGTTCCAACTATAAAAACTAACGACTTTCCTTCACGGACATTGGAAGCATTAGGTCCAGGGTGTTGCCTCCTGTGGTTGATAACATGGAGACTCAGGATGCAAGGCTTTGCCTAGGTCACCCATGGAGTTGGAGGCTGAGCTCCAGCTGCCCTGGGCCAGGTTATGTGACTTCCTGGGTGTACCCTCCCTCCAGCTGGCACTGAGGGTCCTAGCTGGATTTGCCTTTCAAGCTTCCTCATCTTTTTCCTTGTCCCTCAGTAGGTTCATTTATATCACCCTCTTCCCTGACATTAATTGGAAGAGGTTCTTCAACCCTCCAGTTGGCCAGGCAGGCCGACAAGCGGAGTCCTGGAGTGGCTTCTCCAAGCCAGGAGATAAGTCTCTCATTACCGTTAAGTGGAAGGTTCATTTCAGAGCTCGTGGTGAGAGCTGGCAGGTGCTATAAATAGCCATGTTGTGAAGGTTGGCGGGTGAGCAGTGACAGGGCAGGGGCCTCACAGTCATCTGGGTGGGTAATTGCACTCTATCAAAGGAAAGCAGGGTTAGGCTCTGGAGCAAGAGACACTTGACCCTTGTTCTCATTGTTTTGTCTGCCTTTGGGCAGCTCTGGTGTGTCTGCCTGCTTTTACACTCTGGAGAACAGGGAACACTGGGGCCTGTGTCCAGGCAGTGGAGAGTAAAATGCCTTCACAGCTTGGGGCCCTAGAAGCTGGTATTTCAGCCCAGTGGATAATGTCTTCCAGCTCAGCCTCCTCTCCCTTCTTTGAACCCCTGGCCCTGGGAGGAGGTATGGGAACCACATTTGATAGTCTCAGAGGCTGACGTAGTTCCATAGGGGACATAGATCTAGCAGGGGAATGGGAGCAAAAGTAGGGTCTGTGGTAATGTGTCTGCTGGCAGAGGCCGGAGAGATCCCAGGCTCTGAGATACTGGCCTCAACTAATATTTCTGGTTTAGTTGGTGTCGTCCAGAGTAAAGAAGATGTCAGAGATCGAATTTGGGGCTGAGAAGTCTGATAGGTTAGACCTTGACTTGGGTGCCTTGGGGGTTCATGGAACCCCTGTCCTGGATGGTCTAGAGGTGCTTGCCTTCATAGCTCTGTGAGACCAGCTTTTTGGTCCCAGACATACATGCAGAATTAGCAGTGCTAGACTCTTGGTTTCTTTTAGCAACTGTCCTAAAGTGCTGTTAAGGATTCCTGCATCCTTAGACTACTATACCCTAGAGTATAGGGCCCTCCTCTTAGGGGCTTTGCAGATGCCACCCTCAGTAGAGGTTTTAAATTTGGAAGAGCCAGCCCCTTAGGAAAGAATAGACTGTAGCCACCCAAGGACAAGTAGGTTGGGGGTCCTGTAGGGCTTATTCCACTTTTTCCAACTCTCTGGCTAGGAGCGGAAGCTGTGTGCTCACCCTCGGCTAGAGATCTACCAGCAAGATCAGATCCATTTCATGTGCCCACTGGCACGGCAGGGAGACTTCTATGTGCCGGAGGTGAAGGAGACAGAGCGGAAATGCCGGGGTCTTGTGGAGGCCGGTGATACCCAAGTGGACGGTACAGGTACAGAATGGGGAAATGAGGGTAGGGCCCTGTCTTGGAGCCCCTCTTCTGGATATCTGAGGGCATGATTGAGGAAGCTTCTTTGTGCTGGCACTGTGAGTGTCTGGCATGCTTGACAGAGGGAGGAAAGAGACACTCCTATGCCAAGACCCACATGAAGAGTTGTCTGTTTTCAGACACATGGTTCCATGCAGGTATGGTTTCACACGTGTTCCTCTTGGCAACATAGATACATACATAAAGCCCCTGTCTGGATTCCCTCTAGATGTGTCAGGAGTACCCTTGGGAACACAGATCACACACAGTTGAATGCTCATGGGAGGGGGCTGGAGCAGGTCAGCAAAGGAGTCATTTGGTGGCACTCATCAGGAATTAATATTGGCACTGGATCTGGAAGATCATTATGGAACCCTGCCAGGGCCAACTGCTTTCTCCTACTTCTGTCACCAAGGCCAGCCCATGCACCTGCTGGCAGCCACAGTGTCCCAGGTCCAGGACAGCTGGCTACTTGCCTGCTCCCAGCCCATCCACAGCTATAACTTTTTTGTGACCTCAGGCTGTTCCCAGTTGTCTGGGGTGGCCAGTCCTTGGCTGTCCTGGATGGAGCCTTTGTGACTCCGGAAGTGCATGATTTCTAAGAGTGGTACAGAGCTGTGAGGGGACAGACTGTCCCTTTTCCTCTCTTTCTCTGGGAGACTTTCTGCCCATCTAGTTTTCAACAGCCAAGGTCATCCTAGAGAGACATGTGTTGGCAGAGGCTGGTGGGGGAAGGGTGCTAGGAGGTAGTCTCCACTCCCTAGGGGCCTGTGTCCAACACAGTTAACTTCATCTGCTACTTTAATTACCTCCGTGGGATACTAGTCCCTTCTGCTTGGTAGTGCCTGGAAGATACTCTTCAGTGCTCCTACTGTGGGCACAGGACATGACACAAGGTCAGCAGACCTAGGCAGCCCCCCAATGGGAAGGGGGAGTACCTTGACCTTCTGTGACCTCCTTCAGCTGCCTGAGTACTCCCTCGTTGACCCACCCACTGTTTCCATCCCTCCCAAACATGGCCTGCTAGGAGGTTATGAAGGATTGCTTGGCACCTGCTAGAGCTGGCTGCAGCTGCAGCTGTAGCTCCCATACCCTCCAGTTCCTGGGCTTGTCCTCCCCATCAGCCTGCCCACCCACTCCCTAGTGTGGGGACTGAAGGTCTGTCCACCCCTGACAGGGCCTGTCTTGACACCCGGGGCAAACTCTGGGTTGTCCTGCCAGGTGCATGCCACTTAGCAGTGCATGGTGGGTGCGTGGCCACCCAAGGCTTGGCCTGTCCCTGCTTGCCTCCCTGCTGGGCTGTGGCTTGGGCTGGAAGGTGAAAGGGGGTGATTAGCTGCCTTGTGTCTGTTATTACATTGATGTATTATTTAACTCCAGAGAGGCAATGAATATTTGATCTCCTTGCACTGGCTGTGGGCAGAGGGGGAGGAACTGGGGTGAAGGTGGTAGCTTCACATC